>CM060959.1:131475292-131580292 GCA_030765055.1 Mantis religiosa
AACAGTGGATTGCGCCAAGTGAACCCACTCAAAAATGGCAAAATCAATTTTATGAGCTAAGGAGTTTATGGCGACTGTTCTCAGTGATGCACAGGGAATTCTTTGTATCAATTACTTGGAAAAGGGTAGAAGCATCACTGATGACTACTACGCAAGCTTACTGCAAAATTTGAGTAATGAGCTGAAAAAAGACCACTTTTGACAAAGAAAAGTCTTGTTTGGAAATAATCATTTCTTCCACACTAGTCGTTTGTAAGCTAAGGTTTAAATGAGTAGAGCCAAATAACTAATATCAGAAACCCTAATGGTCTACCGGGAAACACACGAGTCAGTTGGAGAATTTAATGTCATGTCGGCATGTTGGCCATAATAGCTCAGTTGGTTGGAGCAACCGCACGGAGAGTGGAAGATCCATGTTTCAAATCCCACCTATGGCATTGATTTTTTCAGTCTGGCTCTACTCATTTATAAATCTTGTTTCTTCTAGACAATGCTCCGGTCCATCATTCAGTCATTGCAATGGAGAAAATGTACTAATTAAAGTTCGAATTGCTTGAAAATGCACCGTATTTGCCAGATCTAGCACCCTGTGACTAAGACTTGTTCCCGAACCTTAAAAAGTTCTTGGAGGACTAAGATTACACAGCAATGAGGAGGTCATTAATGCAGTAAACAGTTATTTTGAGGACCATAATAAATTGCACTACAAAGATGGTTTAATTAAATCAGAACACCGACTTTTCAAATGTATAAGCCTTTCTGCAGATTATGTTTCAGAAATAAAGAAAAATTTTAGTTTCTTTTTTATTGTGAGCCTCGGGAGACCTCAGCCAACACCTGTACGGTGGTTTTCATGGATATAGTAACTCTTTTATACTTCATAAAGCATAAAACAAAATATACGTTAGTACATTCAATTCATGCCAGAGGGTCTACTTCCATTAGTCCTGGACCCCTAGGACCAAGGACTATAGGTCTCTTTAAAGCACACAGTTCATAAATTCAAGCAAACCTATTTGAAATTTTGGTGATTCTTGAAATATATCTTGCTACCAATTTGAATAGTACTTTCTAAATGTAAGTTTCTAGGCATTTTCTCTGCTACCAATGCAAGGAAATTAGAATTTCAAAGCCACGTTTTATAAATTTTGCTATGCCTTAAGCACTTAACTCTTCTTACTTTTACAGAGAATCTGTTTACATTTGACTGTGTAATGCTTTGTTTAAATTACCAACACAAGTATCACTAAGCGGGATGCCTCAGGCCGTTTCGTCTGTAGCCCGCATTCGGGAATCCTGGGTTCGATTACCGTGGCCGACCTGCTTGACCCATATGTTTTTTTCGGGGGTTCTACCGAGTCGCTAGGCGAATGCTGGGTAGGTTAATTACATCTCCCAAATTTCCTGTCCCTCCATTACATCTCCATTATCATCTCACATCATCTCTCATCTGGTGGTCTCTTTCAGGGTAGAAGTGTCGGCGGTACATGGCAGGATGATATGCTCTGAGGGAAACTACTTCCTCTTCCGGTAGGTCGGGTTCCGGTCTCCGCTCCCTGCTGGGACCATTTCGGGACCGCCAGCCAGGGACCTTTGGGGCTCGGATCGCCTGCCTGGGACCTTTTGCGTCTTAGCTGCTACGCTCGTTGCCGTCCCGCTGTAGGGGAGCGTGCACGTTGTTCAGACCTGTCGGGGGAAGTCTCTATCCAAGTAAACCGTAGTGACGCTGCCCTTTGTACTGTCGTGGTTCCTTGGGTCGGCCGCGCTCTGTCTCTTTCGCCTCATCCTTCCTCCCGGGAGTGCCCCACTTGGGGGTATAGGAACAATGGGCCCAGCATGGTGGCCTACGTACCGAATCCCCTTTATAGTGAAATCCTAATCCTAACACAAGTATCGAATAATTATTTTTGATTTTGAGATAGAGAGGGAGGAAGTGAGCGAGAGAGAGAAGAAAGAAACACCCACACTTCAGCTTGGCCTCCTTCACATTGCAGTACCGGGATATCTCGTATCGATATTTATCGCAGGGGGAAACCCACTCTACAGAAACGTATTATTGCGTTATCTCGTTAGCGCTTCCTTACTCGTTATTAATATAAATGGAACAGCCGCGGTATCCTGAATACGGTTTCTTCCTCTTCTTTTTCTTTTTCTTACTCAACGGTTGGGTTCTCTATATTTCACATCACTAACTAGACGTGTTAGTCATCCTGCCAGCTCTTTGCTGATCTTATACCACCTCGCTGCACCAGTACACACCCTCTCTCTCCGTGAGTTTTCTGCTTCTGTCTGTCAGTTTTATTTGTACTAAGGTTTCCTTGCTTCACTCACTTCCTTCCTTATTATTTCATTTGGTATGGGGTATTTCCCTGGAACTCCTATAACTGACCCAACAGTTTTCATCTTTGGCAGCTTCAACTGTTTTTACCTTTTTCGTGTACTTAAAGCATGAACAGGAATTTTGTATTACATTCAAGATCTCCACAGCTAATTTTCCGCATAAATAAACGTTTGTATATGTATCTTTTTTAAATAAATACGCTTTTTTGTGCGTCTACTGTGTCAAAAACAAAAATACTAAAAAGGAAAACCTTAAACAAGGAACTTGGTAAGTAGAATCAACCTGAAAAATTCAATGCTATGGCTGGGATTTGAAACACGGATCTCCTGGTATCCATCCAGTCGCTCTTACCCATTGAGCTGTGTTGGCCAACGTGCCGTCCTGACATTAAATTCTCAAATTAACTCGTATATTTCCCTGGGGCTCTCGTATTCGAGATATACCGTTCCTGGCAACTTACTTTTGTAAGTACTTGAGTCTCAGGCTTCATAATTAAACTCTTATTATTTTAGTTAATTCATGGAAATTAATCATTTCTTCACACTAGCCGTATAGAGGCTAAGGTTTTCAATAAATAGACTCAACCTGAAAAATTCATTGCCTTGGCCGGGATTTTAACCACGGATATCCTGGTTTCCGTGCGGTCGCTCTTACCCATTGAGCTACCATGGCCAACCTGCATTCCTGAGTCATGACGACAAGTTGGCCATGGTAGCTCAATGGATACGAGCGACTGGACGGAAACCAGGATATCCGAGGTTCAAATCCCGGCCATGACATTGGATTTTTCAGGTTGATTTTATTTACCAAGTTTCTTATTTAAGTGTTTTTTTTATTATTGAGTTTTGCTGTAATCTCCAAATTCGAGCGAGATGGCACCGTGGTAAACCGTGCAATATGCATTCAGGAGGTCCCGAGATCGAGCCTCAGTTATAATGAGTTATCTGGAAAAGTGTTTTTGTCTAGGGACAAAACTCTACGGACTCTGAGCTAATTTGAGCATAATTTTACCCATTTTGTTCATCATCTGATATGACCTACGAGGGTCGTCTGAAAAGTTTGCGACCTCAACATGAAGATGGCAGCACTCGTAAATAAAAGCTAGGGAATTTCGTTGTTCATGTGTTAAGAGTTACTCACTGTAGTTTAAGTCGTACAGGGTGAGTTACCTGGATAAGGTTTCTCCGGGGTTTTCCCTTATCCTTCAAGACGAATGTCAGGTAACTCAAAGCTCCATGGACCCTGGACTTATTCGGGCATCATTTCACCCATTTCATTCACCGTCCGATATGACTCAACGTTGGAGGACTTAAGCTTACAAAAAACATAGTTTTAGACATTCTCGTCGCTCAGTTGTTATGTAACAGTCGTTTGAGTGAGTTGATGTGTCGAGTACCGAGCTGTCATTAAATAAGACATTAAATAAGGTATCTAAAGATAAATAAATGTAAATTAAATGTAAATAAAGTAAAAGTACAATAATATAACAGAGTTACTGGAATGGATTGCAGAGATTACAATTTAACAACGGAAAAGTCCTATTCGAATGTTATAGAAATTAAAATTACCTATACTAAATTATTTTATTTGAACAGTCCATATAAGGATATGAAAAATATACATTTTGTTAGCAATGTGTACTACATTGGTATAGATACATGATACCGCAGCCGCGTAAAGTTGTATACATCCCAGTAATTGAATTCTTCTAGAGACGTGGTAATTTCTACATAAACTACGATTTTAGTGTAAAAGCGTACTAAATTTAGAATGAAATTATCCGAGTAACAGAAAAATAAGTATAATGTAACGAAAATGACCTCTACCTTAATAGCTGAATGCACTGGTAATAATTATTCGAAGGTTATCGAGAAAACTCATTTCTATTTACTTCAATAAACTATGTTGCAGCTTGTCTTTCCTCTCTTTGTGTAGAATTATCTCTCAAGAGAATTAATATTAAGGGGCACTGGGATTGAAATTTCTATTTTCTATATTACTATACCTAAAAGCTTCAAACTTTGCATGCCTAATGGGTTTTATATTAGAAAACACCACACCAATTGTTAGTAATTTCTAATCATTAGTTTTTAAAAAATTATTTTTTATCTTTATTTTAATTAAAGTTAATGGCAATATTAAAGTTAGTATATGTTCAACAATAACTATGCAAGTGGAATAACCTTTATTTTTTCATTCCTCTTAACTTTATAAACAACTTCAGTCTCTGTGTAGAAGAACAATACATTTACTTTTAGGAAAACTATTTTTTCAAATTTTTTGGTATATTGAATTTAATTTTTTAGTGGTTGTTTGCATTTAAAATTTTGTTAGAGCCAAACAAAGCATTAAATCCTATATCCTGAGACTGATGTTCTAGATCGATATATGGAGCATATTCTCAAAAAAAATATCCAGAGCCATAGGTATAAAACTAAAGCAGTAGGAACAGATATTGTATTAAAATATAAAGTGGAGAAAAATCAAAGTTTTCTAAAAATATGCACTAAAAATAGTAATTACACTATCGTGTACACTATTTACATTGCTCTGCACATTATTTACACTGTCATCTCTACTGCTATGTACACTGGTATACAAAATTTGTTTATTATTTTCACTAATGTAGTATGCTATTTAAATTACTATTTACACTGTGTACTATACATTGTTTGCACCTAGTTCTTGAAATCGTGCAAATTTCTTCCTGCTTTTACAAATATAGTTTGAATAGCATTATCATATTCATCTATGTCCATTTGCAAATGTGAAGCTGAAATATTAGATGCTCCTCTATGTCCAACTCTACATATGAAGTGGAAATCTGCTCCCAATTTTTGCTTTTCCATCCAGCTGCAACATATATTCTTACAGCTTCCTTCTTTTTGTTATTTCTATTCACCGGCTAACGCTAACATGATGACATAGCATGCATTATGTTGTTTATATAGTTAACAATACACTACACTACAGGAAAAGCAAAAGACTTGCATATACACCTATTTGATTATTTAAAACAAACTAAACAAAAAGCTCATTTCTCTCATGGAAATCGCCATCATACCTTGGAGCAAACACAGGCAGCCAAAACAAGGACGAATCTACAAGTATTCGCTAAGTTTATTGCAAATAAAATAGAATAATCACAGATATTCTGAACTGTTTTGTATTTTCTTAGGTGCTAAAACACTCGAGGTGTGCTGACGACTTTCATATGGCATTTAAAATTGAATGTTTTCTGATTAAACACTTTGTATTGCGTACATAGTAACAGTTTACCAAACTGTCTCTAGATAGCAGCACTAAGCTCTGCCGCAAGGTTTGAACGCAGATTTAGAGAATAATCTGCCGAAAAGCGATCAGAATTGGCAAAAACAGGAAATCATGCTGGATAAGGAAGAAAGAAGGCGCTTAAATGGCCACGGCCCGAACATTTAAACTCTGCGCAAGACCTTTAAAAATTACGGAAATAAAAACTCTTCCATAATGCAATAAAGGAAGGTTTGGGCAACATTAGTATGTATGAATCTAAAAAATCTAATCTTTGAGACTTCAGAGCTATTTTTGAGTCCCAGTGTCCCTTAATGAAACGTGCTAGAATTGGGGTCAGTAATGTGTCTCACTGAAACGTAATTTTATACTCTGAAGCAGTTTTATGTTCTTGGTTTTAAGTGGCTCTGTGGTTTACACTTTTTCTGCGATAATTTTGACATAACTGGAAGCTCACAATAAGTGTTGCTTTTTATTTGAGCAATGATAATCTAATTTTATCAAACAAGCCATTGCAGAGTCATCTCATCTAATGACAACATCAAATACCACAAAAAAGGTTAGTGTAATGAAAGAGTGTAACAGTGGTTACCAGGACACTCGAACGAAAAGGTAGCAGAAATATAAAACACTTTTGGGAGGTTCATGTGTGTTTGACTGATACAAATAGATACGTGAGTTTCCTCCAAGTAGCAACATTGACCTGAGAATAGGCACCTCCTCCTACTTCCAGGTTAGCGACTGTAAGGAACACCTACACATATATCTGCTCGTAAAGGGAGTAAAGGTAACTTCAGCAGCATTAGCCCACCTTTACCATACATGTAGTAAACCTTTACCTCATGAACTTCTAATAAAACAAAAGTCAAAACTTAGAGACATTGCTGCTTTTAAGGCAAACCATTATGAAACGTTGTCCATAATGGCAAAGGTCCAAGTTTCAGACATTTAGTGTCATATACAAGGTGTTAATGAACTATACTGAAATAATTTAAACTATTATAGACGTCACTAATATAAGGGAGTTGAGATAGGCAATGCATGGTCTGCATTTAAGCATGACACAGTTAATTATGTTAAGCCTAATTGACGTCAGATGCTGTTAAGTTGGTATGTAAACAAGGTAGGTGAAATTATCTGATAAGAATGTCTTTAAAACTGCTTCTCAAGTTCAGAAATATCGATTCTTATTATGTGTTTCGAATGGGAAGAGTTCTCGCCTGTAGTGAATCAGAAACGTTAGAATCTTCGGCGTTGCCACCTCGCTATCCCCACCCTTGTTATATTCCCCCCCTCTCTCCTCTCTCTCTCTTTCACTTGCGGGTCTTCTTGGCGCTAACGCAAACTGAATTTTTGTAAGTGTTATAATAATGCAGTTGTTGAAATCACAATTTCAACGTGCATATTCGTATATTACGCTTGCCGACTTCTAGGATCTTTCCCGGAGATCGAAACATAGGCACGATCCCTTTTTCTAAGGATGAAGCTGCTTCACTACAAATTCCTGACACTCTGTGTACACTACCTACACCACAAGCTTCTACACTTAATTGCTGGGATTTTGAAAAGTCTCCACTTTCCCTATATCCTGGATTGGAGAGCTTTCGTAAAAACTTGTTCATATTAAATATAATTTGTCTGCCCTGAGAATGAATCACTTCACGTTTGTTGATCGAAAAATCATTTGTCCCAGTTTCGAGGGACATGTTCACGTACTTGGATCACAAACACTGGAAAACAGTTATGAGTATAATAAAATTTATTGTAATATTAACAATATTTCAGCTCCAGTTGAACACACGACTTAACGATGCCATTCACTTAAACAAAACGATACCTCTACTTTTAAAACGAACTGAAAATTAACTCTGTTTCAAACTGCGTGACTTCTGGTTTAATAGTAGCTGCGTTATTTATTTATGCTTGAGATAAATGTTATGAGGAGAGAATGGTGTCCTTCTTCAAGATTATCTGTGTTGAGAATGGATGCTGGGTAAGCATAACCATGTGAACATAAAAAAGAGCATCGCTCGCGTTATATGTATCGTAGAGGCAGGATTTTCGTACGGTCATGATCAGAAAATAAAATTCTTTCTTGTTATCAGATTGGCATCTGTAATTTTCCAACATTTATCCGTAACATTTAACCATAACCACATGAAGATAAAACGTGCATCGCTCGTGTTCTAAGTATTGTAGAGACTGGATTTTTGTACGGTCGTGATCAGAAAATAAAATTCTTTCTTGTAATTTTCAAACATTTATCCGTAGCATTTCACCATAACCATGTGAAAGATGAAACGTACAACGCTCATGTTCTAAGTATTGTAGAGACAAGATTTTTCATAATCATAAAATAATACTCTTTTTTATCATAAGATTCCAATTTGTAATATTCAAATATTTATCCGTAACATTTAACCATAACCATGTGAAGATAAAACGTACATCGCTCGTGTTCTAAGTATTGTAGAGACAGGATTTTTTAACATTCATGACCAGAAAATTAAATGCTTTCTTATTATAAGATTGGCATATTTATTTTTTCATTTATCCGAGCGTTATTGATTAATATAATGTTCTCAGTTCAGGCGCGTGAGATACGTGTACCACATTCGGCAGCGTTGCTAGGTGGGGCAAGGTTAGGATAGGCTGGAGACTGCAGTATGGCCTTTAACTTTTGCGAAGGGCATAACTCTAATATTATATTATCTTTAATATGTTCTTTACACTTCCCATCTACATTTACTGTTTATACCTTCTACAGCAACTCTTCTTATCTACATTTGGTCGTCCTTCTCAGAGCCATTTCATTGTTTCTAAGAACCAATTTCCTACTAATTAAACTTTATCTGCTGTTATTAGCGTTCTTGCATTGGACAGTAATATGAACTTCATCTTCTTTCTCCCCACAGATTCACAATTCCCGGGATAGATCCCTTCTCACTCCGGTTTAATCACCGTACATCCAATCGAATCCAGGTCAGCGCTTTGTTCTCTTCCTTTTACCGAGTGCAATATACCTGTCCGTTTGTAGTCCTTTTCCTAGAAGCTTTAATAAGGATTTTATGCTTAATGCAATACATGATGGAAAGCACGTCATCAATATATCAGAATTTTTTACAGCACAGGTAATGAATATTTTCGAAGAGAATTTAAGTGATAGGTTAAGGGTGCCATATTTCGCATGCCATTTCTATTTTTGGGTATTCTACATGTTATAGTACATCAATAGACAGGAAAATCTGTTACAATGTTATTTATTAACATTAGCTTGCAGTCCCTTAGTCAAAAAATGTCTTAAAAGGTAAGTTCACATAAGACATAATGAAAATCATTAAAGAGTATTTGGATTAGGTTACAAAAATGATGCCTAACTTCGGATACTTTTGTGGAGTGCGATAAGAAAGTTGAGAGTGTCTTTTCATTAAATCCTTGAGACTTTTTTCCAGCCATAGCGCTACTCGAATCAAATGGATGCTTTACATTGTTGATCAAAGCTAGCTGGAATGCCATTCGTCTAATGTCTTTCTTTCTAAGTCCAAAATAGTAGTAATCCATAACCGTACAGTATGCAACCATTTCGGTTTCCAGCTTCTCACCAAGTTCACACTCTTTTCTGATTTTTGTAGTCAATAAATCGTCAATATGTTTCTGTTTGTGGTTTACATAATTCTCTAGTGTAGAGCGAGGTATGCCATATCATTTGGAAGCTTTTAAAAATCCCATTTTCTTCTACTTGACGCTTTTTACTGCTTCTGTCATTGCTTCTTCTGACCACCTTCTTCTGCACCCTGGTGCCATCTGATTAACAAAGAGTCTTTTAGATCTATAACATATTCTTCATTCCTAATTTCCGATATCCGAAATTAAGAATTCCGCCATATTGGATAAATAACAGCTTGGATTAAACAAGATATAAGTAATTTCAAATGTTAATGCATATCAGAAAACTATCATATACTAACATAATATAGGCAGTGATTTAGGACCTTCCTTAAGCTCAAAAAATCACCCTGAAAAGTGGTCTCCAAACACTCTGATCGCGAACAAAAGAACTTACGAATGCATGAGTAGAGCCAGACTGAAAAATTCAATGCCATAACCGGGATTTGAACCACCAATCTCCCGCTGTCCGTGCGGTTGCTGTAACCAACCATTACTGTACCATAGTAAGTCGCCAAAGCTGTATGTCTCATAGCATATGAGAACCCCTAGTGATCTACCGGGAAACATATGAATCAGTTGGAGACCTTAATATCATGTTGGCATGTTGGCCATAGTCGCTCTGTAGGTTAGAGCAACTGCACGGAGAGCGGGAGAACCGTGGCTCAAATCCCGGCTATGGCATTGAATCTTTCAGTCTGGCTCTACTCATTCAAACCTAAGCCTACACACGGCTAGTGTGGAAGAAATGATTATTTCCATCAACTTAGGAGTGCTACTTCACCGCAACTAACTGCATAATGGCTAGAGGTTCACTGTGTTCACCTGATACTTCCTCCTACTTGTTCACATGATTTCCGAGGGAGTGCGGTAGCTCACGGAGCAGAAAAAATACCATCCGATATTAGGCACCTATCCTAAATATGATGCCCTTACCCTATATTTTATTGTGGTTTAATGATACCTAAATTAAATTTTGAGCCAGAAATATGTAGCTATTCATAAAAGTAATATTTCTGAAAAAGATAAAAATTTCAGTTTAGTAAAATAATGTAATAAGGTAATTCCTTTTACAGTTATTTTAAGAAATATGTCCTCATGTTTCGAAAGATTAGAGAACGTTTGTATAAACTTTAGATCTGTTTTACATTGCCAAACGTACACTCAGACTTTGGAATTGTCATGCTATCATAATGTGAACATTGGTACACTGAATGGAATTCATATATTCATATATATATATATATATACATACATCTAATTTACTGGCCAGAAGTTGTGAGGTCTCATCAGAGTGAGGCTGTTACTCCGCCCTACACTTCCTCTGTATGTACATCTTTACTTTGAGTTCGTTATTGTTTCAACGACACACTCGCATTTTCATATTCTGCATTAATAAACACTCTACTTCAGTTACTACTAACAGCTTTTATAAGGTAGACAAAGAGTTCCTACGAACCTATCCTGGATATCGCAGAACAACTTCATTAGAACAGTAAAGTTTGCTAAATAATTATTTCTAATAATAGTTAATCTAATATAGAAGCTCCAAATTGGAATTCCATTTGTATAGCATATGCCAATTTTATCTAATAAACAGTTATCTTTGTAGGTCAAGAATGGTAGGTATATTTTAGTATCTTCATAGCTGGGTTGCTTTAAACTACTCGTTTTAGTGCCCAATCAAAAATTTTTCAACTAAACATATGTATGTAGAAATGTAACAAAGAAATTAATAATTAACAACACTAATCCTAAAGATTTTCTAGCTATATTATATTAACTATTGGTTAAAATTTCAGTTTTCTTTTTAACAAATGGTTGAACTACAAGAGCAGCGAAACTTAGCCAAAGCATACAGCTGCACCTCATCTTGATTCCTCTCAATTATACTGGAATAAAAGAAGTACCTTACGCTATTATTTTTGGGCAATTACGTATATTCTCCAAGCCTTCCATTGTAATACTATATAAAGCATCTGATTAAACAATTAAGTCATTTTGTCATTTATTTCGAATTTTCAATGATCCACTGACACAAACTATATTAGGATATACGATACTACTAGTAGGAGCTAAAGCTAACCGACATTAGTTCTGCGTAACACAGCCTTTTTTTGTGTTTACACATGTGTTGTTCTTATGTTTCAGTGCATCCAAATAGCCTCTGAGCTGAGTGTTTAAGTTCTTCAAAACTTGTTGCAGTCATCCGTATGGGTAATAAGTACAAAAGAAAGACCAATAGGCAGCAATGTCCACGGTCAAAAGAAGAAAGCTATAAGAAGGAATGTGCAAAAGAAGGCTAAGAGGAAGAAACAAAGGAAATGTTCCAAGATTCTTCTGGTTCCTGTATATCAGTTAACTGTGAGGACGATGACGATAGTGATTTCGTTGGAGAAGAACTTGGTGAGATGTGCAGTGACTGATAAATCGGACTATATCCTGTTCTCGCTGTCATAAATGGGTGCATTGTGCTTGTACCGGACTCACTGGCAGAAGAGAAACACACAGCATATGTATGTGACTTCTGTGCTTAAAATAAATATACGATACTATTTAATTTTGTTACTTTCTTGAGTTTGTCTCTGGAGCTATAGAGATCTACAAATGATTAAAACAAAAATAGGAAGTTTAGCTTAGAAAAAAGTTTTATACCAATGGAAATTAAACAAAATTCTAAGATTTGTATATCATCTGTTGGTACACACGGTGTTCTTTTTTATATGTAAGTTTACCGTACAAAATTTGACGTCATCAGTATCCTAGCGGCTTGCCATTGTACTTGATGTGCTGGCAGCAGCTTTGAGGCTTTCCTCTACCGTCAGGTAAATATACTATTTGAGAGATGGATCTGCCCGCGTAATATAAAGGTACGTAATTTCGTCTGGTGCGTAGATACGATAACTATTAAAAAAAGATATATACAGTTACGCAATGTACTGCAAAGTTAATTCTGCAGTAATAAAATTTTACCATGAAGAATATACGAAATAAGTCAATGAACACTTATTTCACGTATACTATTCTGGTAAACCTGTCACATAAAATAGAAATATTTCAATTTGATCTCAATTCTTTTCTATCGTCCACAGGTTCCTTACAATGTCACTTCATTACAAACCAGAAAATTGAACGAACATGTTCTAGGAATAGAAAATAAATTAGTTTTACAATATGTACAAAGCTTTTATCGAAGTCTAAACAAGAAAATATCTCTAGTAAATAGTCTTAAATGTCCATTTTCTTATATTTCCTTTCTCTCTTCCCCTTAAACACTGTCTGTATTGCGAGAAGGTATGCTTGAGGCCTTTCTGTCATAACATTATTTATTGCTTCTAGATTGGGATCAGTCACTTTATAGCGTCCAGTGTCTCTCTTTTTGCGAGTAACTGATCCTGTATCTTGTAAATGTTTGAAGCAACTATTGGTCTTAAAAGACATAAGAATACCAACATTAATAGACATTTTAATTAAGCGTGAGAATGACAAAAAGTTATATCGTATACTGATAAAACGTAAGACGTTTATGTTGCAAACAAAAGTATGTCAATTTAACGGTACCTGGACACTTTTGACAACATTAAGCTCTGAGGGACTTGTCTGAATGCCGGATAGCGTTGCATAAGCTCCTCTATGCAGGGGATTAAACTATATTTATATGTCGCACCAATTTTAATGCCGGTACGAAAGTAGCATTCAAACACATGAAGACGCGGTGGTCTGTGTTCATATCCAGGGAAAGCTGGTTGTATTAGTAGCGCAACCACTGAGAGCGCTGTAATTTGCTGACTGTTCCGCAAACATTACCCCTTCTTCTCCGTAGAGCGCACTATGATTTCAAGATAGACTCACCGGTCAACTGTAACGTCAGCCTTGCTCAATTGGAGGGTGAGAAATAACGAATAAAAATGAACGCATTTTATATATCAAAATAAATTGTTATACTGACAGTTAAATAACCATACCAAGTTATGAATTATATAGCAATTTGGGCAAAGGATAAATATTAAAAGTTAAATTGGAACGTGCTATAACACTTCTTTATAAGGCATTAGCTTATCACTTAACCAAATGTGGTACTTCATTTTTGGCGTTTAGTAGTGGTCTTCGGGAATTTGAGTTTCCGCACCGTGTTACGGCGGCAGTTGCAACAAGATGTTTGTTGCGGCGGTGAATTTTCATCTCGTCATCATGTTAGTGAAACCCCATGAAGCCATTTGAAGTTTTTGTCGAAAAGATCTTTAAACATTTAATCAGCTGTTATTGCCCCGGCAGCTAGCATGGATTTTCTTCTCAAAGGTTGGGTCCTGGTTAGTCTTCGTCATTTTAAAGATATTCCAGTATTAGGTATTCTAATAAAAAAGAGATGGTAGAATTTAATATCTTCTAATAACTTTAATGGTTTTAAAATTTAACAACTTGCTATAGATTTAAAATAAACACAATATTAGAACTACACTTTTGCAATAACTTTACCGAATCATTTAACGCTCTTTCTCACATTTCTATCTCCACATGGCACTTCTATCAGATGCAGGCATCTCATAATGTCTTCCCCTATAAGCGCTTTTGATTTTTCTCGCCGTCTTAACCAATCATTTTATTGCATTTAAAATCTATTTTGCCTACAATACGAGGGTGGTCTGAAAATGTTCCCATCACAACATGAAGATGGAAGCACTCGTAAGAAAAGCTGGAGAATTTTGCTGTCCATCTGTTGACAGTTACCAAAGTTTCAGCCATTTTGGACACTCAGGAGTTATGTAACAGTCGTTTGTGTGACTTGATGTGAGTGTTTTTATGAAAATGGACAAAATCGAGTACCCAGCTGTCATTAAATATTTGTTTAGAAAGGCAGTACGCCTAAGCAAATCAAAGATTAGTTGGATTCTGAGTCTGGGGACTCTGTACCATCGTTTACCATAGTGAAAGTTTGGACAGCGGAATTTAAACGTGGCCGTAAGAGCTTGGGAAACGATGAAATTTCGGGACGTGCTAAAACTTCAATTACCGACAAAAACATCGCTACGCATCATTACTGGACAGGTTGTAGGCAGAACTTGCGGAAAATTGGCCACACTTACAGTCAGACGGGTTACAGAGATGAGAGCATCACTGGAAGAATGTGTAGAGTTACCAGGAGACTATTTGAAAAAAAAAAATCTGAAAATAATGTCTTTTATCTTTATTAGGTCGGAGAGTTTTCAGACCACCTATGTATATACCTTCTTTCCTTTTTCATACACTGTTTAAATATTCTCACTTATTTATCAGACAAATGTTTTAACACTTTAACAATTTGGTCTTAATGTTCAGTAAAGAAATAACAATTTTTTTTTCAGAATTAATAATTATTTTCCCTGTGACTTAAATTTATTGCCAATAATCAGTTTTAAAATAGTTTGAATTGTGTACAACAGGTGAAAAGATGAGCAGAGATTTGAGAAAGTTTAAATTAGTATTAATATAATTAATGTATTGACACATTTTAATAACATCTATATGTTCTTTAATCTGCACCATAATTGTAGAAATGTATTTTATATTAGGTATGTCCTTTAGAATTAGGACTTGGAAATAAAATTGAAACGAAACAGTAAAAATAATACCAATAGATTTACTAATTAGTGTGAATATGTCAAATAAAACACAAGCTGCTATAATATGTTTTTATTAAAATACATGATAAAAAGTGTACAGAAGTGATTCGTGACATAACATTAAGTGATTAGTAACATTTTCATTAAATTTCAAGCATCGAAGTTTGGAAAAGATAACCTTACTTTCAGAACTTCAAACACTGACAAGAAATGTTCCTCAAATTGTTCATGGTCCATCATAAATAGTGAGCTTAGAAAGTATGGAGGAAATTATATTTCATTTTAAACGACTATTTAAGTCAGTGAAGCCTTAATAGATAGATAGATAGATAGATAGTTTTATTCACCTTAGGAATATACAATATTCATGGCTTCGTCAAATTTGTACCCATAAGAATAATACATTTCTTATGAGTAATACAATTATGAATAATACAATAGTAATTAAATAATACAATAGTAGTTAACTAATACAATAGTGATTAAAGTAATGCAGTAGTAATTAACAAAATAATAATACAAATAGTAATTAAGAATAAGGCAACTTAGGTCACATAATAGTTTAATGTATTACATTTTTAAGAACTAGGCTGTAAGAGACATAATTTTTACCAAAAAAAAAAAATCAATATTTACTTCATTATTTAATTTTACTTCTTAGAAACTCATCTGTTGTCTGTGACATTACTTTTAGTAGGATATTTTTACAGCTTTTCTGAATATTACAAGTATCACTTCCGAAGTTGCACAGGTATTTATTCACAAACATCATTTTAGGAAGCATTGATATGTTTATCATGTTTTAAGTATTCTTCCACTGAATAATAGCAACCTTCTCTTAAAAATGATTTTACAGACAGTTTATACCTTTTTTCCGATGTTATACTTTTAATGCCATCGGGTAGTTTGTTATATAATAATACTGCTTTATGTTCGAAGCTATGTGTGAATAAAGTTGTATTGTGGCTTATAATGCGTAGATCTGATTTACTTCTTGTATTTTGTGTATATATCTGCGAATTTGTTTCAAAATGAGCAAGTCCAATTCTTGTCCTAACTAGAGCTTCATATAAATACACACAGGGTAATGGAAGTATTTTTAGTAGTTTAAAATATGGTTTACAGCTGGCGGCGAAAGGAGTATTTACTATATAACAAATAGCCCTTTTCTGCAGTCTAAATATTTTTTATACATCTTTAGCATTTCCCCAGCTAAGTATACCATAAGACATTACAGAATGAAAATAAGCAAAATAAATAATTCTCAACACATTTGTGTTTACAGACTCCCTCATTGATTTAAAAGCGAATGTAATTCTGCTTAGTTTCAATTCTAGTTACTGAATTTGTTTTTCCCATTTTAAATGTTCATCTAACCATATTCCTAGAAATTTGGTATTTGATTCATAGAGTAGTGATTTATTCCCTAAATATATACTTGGGAATTGAGCAGTGTTATTTAGTTTGTGGTGAAAGCCTATAACTACTGATTTTTCTTCATTTATTTTTAGCTTATTTTTTAAAAACCAATTGACAATTTTTGTATTTGGTAATAATAATTTGGTAATAATGATATGTGCTTTTGTGTTACTTACCCAGCAGCTGTTCCTCCAAGTGTTGATTAGTAGTCTTCAATATTCCATTTTAGTCCAAGATGTTGGACATATACTGCGAAAAAGAGAAGTACATAAATATATAATGTTAAACGAGCTACGAATCTTATTACCTGCAACAAATTTTTAACCATGATACCTGTTTGTGTCCATTTTCCTTTCTACTCTATGATCACTTCATCTACCGATATTTTGGTTTTCGAGAATATAAAACCGTCAAGCTGGCAAAGTTGTAGGGCTGATATCGAGGTTGTCAATTTTACGTCCCAAACAGTTGGAGAAATGCACATAAACAGGTCTCACTTTCACATTCACAGTGGCGTGTCTCTGAGCGTGTCTGCATCCTCCTAATGATCACCTTTCAATCCTCCAGTGATGCAATTTGTGACCTAAGCTTGTAGCAGAAATTCCCTTTATGTACGTGTGTGCGATGTCGTCCCGCGTTGCGACTGGGGTCGTAGGTTGTATTGAACCTTCTGAAATGACCATGATTAAGCCGCAGGTTGCTAACTTCTCTTATGTGTTTCAAATGCGAAGGTATTTGTCCTTGAGCGCTACTACGTGAGCAACCAATCGGAATCTTGCGGTGTTGTATTGCATTCCCCCTATGTGGTATGCGGCGAACTCCAAACCAATGAATCTGTATAAAATACTATTCGCGCTAAGACAAAAATTCAGATTTTGCCAAAACTGATCTATGTGGAAGATAGAGAGTAATGAAATTAACATAACCGTAAAAGTCCAATATTGTTAGCTCAAATAGTTTTCCTCATACAAATAAATAAAGTAGATACCATTATATTATAACATTGCCGTGCGACGTAAGCACTGTAATATCATTATTGGTTGGCATGTATGCGTGTACGTATATTTGAAATTACTCAGAACTGAAACGTAAGCATTTGGCATGACGTGGTAAAAGAAATATGTACTTTGAATAAGCCAAGGTGTTTGTTAAATTCAACGAGAGAAAACGATACACTCCTTGCTATTCTGGCAGAACATGTCTGGTCACATATATCTTTGTTTATGAATGGTTCGTAATCTCTATTTACTCTACAAAGTTTAAAGAACTGTACTATTCAGTTACTCTTCCATGAAAAAGTGTATGAGCTGGATGAATGAGACGCGATCTACCCCACCCCCTTATACTGCCAGAACAATCCAATTGAGTAAATGTGGGCTCAGATTATATTTCAAACAGAAATAATATTTTTAAACTGACTGACGTTGAACTACTTGTTCACAAAGAAATTGACAAGGAACATAACAAAACTACGTGAGACGTCAGATAAACCAGAGGAAGATTAATTTTGTAAAGAAATAGCAAGTAATGAAATTTTGGAACTTATCATCATAAATTTGCAGTACTCAGACGTTGAAGACAGTGACAATGACGAATTATCTCTTAACGTAACATTCACAGCTATACGGATGCACCGCTAGTATTTTCGTTGGATTATAAAAATAAGTCATTCTTAAACTATAATTTTAAACTTAATATTTAAACGATTTGTATAATATACGTATATCCACGTTGCAATTCTGATTTAACAACTGCATTATTATAAAACTTTGGAAATATCAGTTTGCGTTTCCTTACGTCTAGCGCCACGAACACTCGCAGGTGTGCGAGAGAGAGGGAAATGTAGAAACAGGGGGCAACGGTGAAGGCTCTAACGCATCTGATTCGCTAGAGTTCAGGCGAGAATTCTTCCCGTTTGAAGCACTTAACAGATCTTATCTGGACCTCCGATGTATCGATGAATCTAAAATATCTCAGTATTTGCTTCAGTGTGAGCTATGAGAACCCTTAGCTTTCAGTCATTGTCGCAGGTGAAAGAATAAAATTGTAGTAAACTTTGAAATAAATCAATTTAATTTGAATACTCTATAGTCTTTTTCATAAAACACTTTACAAAATACCTGCCTAACGTAGGTACAATTCTCCGAAACCTACTGTCACCTAATTATCGAAAGGCCCGACCACCTAGCGGCTGGGAGGGTGACAGGCGGTATTTAGCACACGCCTACCCATTTATCTTGTAGCGCTAACAAGAGGGATGGTTGAAAAAACAGCACTAGCCAACTCTTCTCCCCTCCCTGTCGTCTGGAACAATCGAGAAATTCACTGAACCGCAAGACTTCCAGAAACGGCGATCTTCCGTATATAAGGCCTGCAGTTGGAGAGCCAGTTCATTTCAGTTCTTGGCGAGGAGCCGTAGGAGCACCGAGTGAGTGAACGGACTGGAAGACTGTGTACTTGTATCAGAGGAATTGTACGTAATTATGAGTGTAGAGTGGACCTGTGACAGACGAACTGGTGAACTATATTGTGTGCGCTACGTAATTCTATGTAATCGGTAAGTGTCCAAAGGTAATTCGGTGAAAATAAGGAACGTTTTGAGTTTCTGCAATCGGACTTTCATTTTCACGAACCCACAAAGTCACAACTGGTGTCAGGAGTGGGATGACAACATCACCGAACACAACGGCCATGGAATCGACATTGGAAAAGATTTTGGAGAAGTTGATGGAAATGAGGGCCGAACTGACCACGGAAATGAAGATCGCAAATGACAACATCACTGAGAAAATGGAAAAAGAAGTTGGAGGCGGCGAATAGCCACTTGGCCGAGAAGATGTATGAATTAACAACGCAGACGGAGGCGGCAAATACCAACCTGGCAGCGGAACTGAAGGAAATAAAGACCGAATTGACCACGGAAATTAAAGCGGCGAACGAGCCTCTCACCGCCAAATTTGAAGAACGGTTGGCCGGCGCGAGGGATGACGTGACGGAGCTGGACAAGCGGATGGGCCAAGTGGACGAGCGCGTCGAGGATCCGGAAAACCGCTTCAATGAGCTAGAGGAAAGGGCCGACAGTAACACCAAGTCCCTGAACGCCATTGTGGAAGACGTCGAAGAGCTTGCTAACCGCGTTAACAACCTGAAAGGAAAGGCCGGCAGCAGCCTCAAGTCCCTGATAGCCATGGTGGAGGACGTCGTCGGCAGGAGGTTGAAGGATTTGAAGGCCAACACGCTGGGACGCGACACAACTTCGGCGCGCGTCAAACCTCCGAAATATGACGGCGCGTCAAAGTTTGAGGTCTTCGGCCGCCCGTTCGACAGGGTGGCCAGGCATAACAAGTGCTCACCGGAGGAAGAGGCCGCACAGCTAATAGCCAGCCTCCAAGGACGGGCCGCAAAAGTCCTAAACGCGGTCCATACAGAGGCAGCTCCCAAGGATATCTGGGAAGCCCTGCAGTACCAGTTCGGGAACCACCGCCTAGCCGCAGCCTACCGCAGTCAGCTGAAAAAAATATCGCAACAGCAAGGGGAGACACCGCAGGAGTTCGCCCTGGCGATTGTGCAGCTGGCTAGCAAGGTCTTGGTTGACCTTCCACCGGAATTCGTATCCCGGGAAGCCCCCTACGCATTTATCGACGGGGTACGAGACACCGAGATACGTCAGCGCCTAATGCTCGGCGACTGCACAACCATCGAACAGGCATTGAGGATGGAGACGGCCAAGGTGACAGCAACCCAGAAGTCGAGAACGAGGAGTGTCTGCTACACGGGAGACGGAAGACCAGCCAAGGGACGCCGGCGAAGACCTAGTGGACTGTGTTGGGGATGTGGACAGCTGGGACAACTGGAGAGAGACTGCCAAAACCAGGGAGAGAAGCTGGGAAACGAGTAAGGGCCGTCGTGGCGAGGGGAACTTCGGCGCCATCATCACCATCCCCTCGAGTGACACTGCGCGCCGTCATCCGGCGGAAGGATGACAGCCTCATCGCGGATGGTTGGGTGAGAGGGAATCCGTGCCACGTGCTAGTGGACACCGGGGTGGCCGTGACCATTATCAGACCCGACAAAGCCATGAGTTTCCCATTCAAGAAGCCGAGCCGACCATACCAGCTGATGACGGCATCGGGTGACACTTTGCCTGTGGAGAAGGAGGCTCTGCTGGAGCGGATCTTGGAACGGAGTGCCGTGCGTCTGTGGGTGTTCGTCGCGAAGGTGGCTGAGGAGGTGATTCTGTGACTGGATGCCCTCAGGAACAATGAGGGGACGTTCGACGTCGGCAGGAAGGTCCTGCGGCTCAAATGAGAAGAGTTTATACTACGTCAACCTGAAGAGCGCCTTGGAATATTCAGGGTCGTCTTGAACGAAGACGTGGTTGTCCTCGCGAGGAGCGAGGTGGTGGTGACGGCGCGACTGGAAGGCCAGAGAACCAGGAACATCATGCTGGACCAGAAGACGCCTGTACATGGACTATGTGTAGCAAGGGCATTGCTGCCGTGCCGAGAGGAGGTGCCAGTGTGACTGCTAAATCCAACGGACACCGATCACGACGTTCAGGCCAGGATGGAGTAGGGAACGTGCGAGGCCCTGGTAAGCGTAAAAGCAATCGACAAGACACAGGAGCCGGTGCTGACGCAGCACTTGGGGCCCTGGCTAAAAGGCCTACTGGAGAGGGTGGCCGAACACCTGAACGCAGAACAGCTGGAGAAGGTTCGACAACTGCTGAGGCGATACCAGAGCGTCTTCAGCCAAGGCGATAGTGACTACGGCAACACGGACAAAGTGCTTCACCGCAATGACACCGGGGACGACCGGCCTATTCGGCAACCACTTAGACGCGTTCCGCTGGTGAAGCAAGGGGCGGTACGAGACATGCTAGGGGGCATGAGATCCAGGAGAGTGATTGAAGAGTCTGACAGCCCTTGGTGTTCCCCTAAAATCTTGGTGACGACGAAGAACGGCGAGTTACGCTTCTGCGTCGACTACAGGAAGCTGAACGCTATCACCCGGAAGTACTGTTTCCCGTTACCCCGGATTGACGACACCGTGGACACGCTAGCTGTTGCACAGTGGTTCTCGACCCTGGACTTGAAGTCGGGCTACTGGCAGGTAGCTCTAGACTCAAAAGACAAGGAGAAGACCGCGTTCTCGTCAGGCCAAGGATTTGGCAGTTCACAGTAATGCCCTTTGGCCTCTGCAGCGCACCAGCTACCTTCCAACGCCTCATGGAATCAGTGATGAGAGAGCCCTTCCGCAAGGAAGTGAACTACTTGGGCCAAATAGTCTCAGCAACCGGAGTGGCCACAGACCCGGAGAAGACAAGGGCGGTGAGAGATTTGCCTCGCCCAAAGTATAAGAAAGATTTGTGCAGCTTCCTGGGGCTGTGCAGTTATTACCGACACTTTATAAAGGGGTTCTCCAACATCGCCAAACCCCTCACCCGCCTGCGACTATTGCATTGGAGGTGTCCTATCGCAGATCCATGACGGCTATGAGCGGGTGATAGCCTACTGCAGCAAGACGCTATCCAAGGCAGAGAAGATCTACTGCGTCACCCGACGAGAGTTACTGGAAGTAGTAAAAACTTTGGAGCACTTCAACAAGTACCTGTACGGTCAGCCATTCCTCCTGAGGGTTGACCATTCCGCCCTAACATGGCTATTGAGCTTTAAGAATCTGGAAGGCCAGACAGCACGTTGGGTCCAGAGGCTGCAAGAGTACGAGTTTACCACGGAACATCGAAGAGGGAAGAGCCACGGTAACGCAGACGTTATGTCCGCAAGACCCTGACCAGAAGATTGCGGCCAGTGCACAAGAGTGGAAGAGAAGGAGCGTGCCGCAGCAGTCCAAGTAGTCCCGGCAGTGCCTGCGGACGGCTGGATAGCGTAGGCCTGAGGAGGGAGCAGCTGACGGACGCAGACTTGGGGCCACTCTTGAGGGAAGTGGAGGAAGGGACAAGAACTACCTGGGAGGACATCGCACTGAGGAGCGCCACTGGGCCCAATGGGACTCATTGAATATCAGAGAGGGCGTGCTGCTCCGGGTATGGGAATCACCCGATGGGAAGACGCAGAGAGAACAGTTGATACTTCCCCGGAGGAAGTCCCGGAAGTCTTGGAGGAAGTGCACGCCGGTACTTCAGTAGGACACCTGGGAGCGAACCGAACGTTTGACAAACTACGGCAGCGCTACTACTGGCTGAGGCTCCGAGCAGGCGCAGAGAGATGGTGCCGTCAGTGTCACGTATGCACGGCGAGTTGCGACCCCCAGACTGGGAGCCGGGGTCGCATGCAGCAGCACAACGTCGGAGCGCTATTCGAACGGAACGCCGTTGACATAGCTGGACCATTTCCGATGTCCCACCGAGGCAACAAGTACCTGATGGTGGTCGTGGACTACTTCACCAAGTGGCCGGAGGTGTATACCATCCCGAACCAGGAAGCAAACACTATGATAGACTGCCTCGTGGAGCAAGTGTTCTGCTGATCTGCAGAGTGACCAGGAGACCAATTCTGAATCCAAACTAATGAAGCAGGCGCTAAAAAGGCTTGGGGTGAACAAGACCCGCACGACACCTCTACATTCCCAGTCGGATGGCATGGACGAAAGGTACACCAAGACCTTAGAGTAACACCTGATGAAGGTCTTGGCCAGCCATCAGCGAGGCTGGGACGTCAAGGTGCCACTGTTCTTGCTGGCCTACAGCTCGTCAACACACGATACCACGGGGATGACACCAGCTAGCTTAATGTTCGGCCGAGTGTTACGCCTCCCTTGTGACCTGGCTTTTGGAAGCCCTCCGGAAGCGAAACAGAAAGCGACCGAATATGTGGAGATCCTGGTGGACCACCACCAGGACATGCACGAGATGATCGCCAGAACATCCAGAAGGCGAGCGGCCGCTTGAAGACTCGATACGACAAGCAAGCCAACAGCCAAGGGATACAGCAAGGTGACCTGGTGTGGTTACACCGCCCTATTCGGAGCAAGGGACACTGCCCGAAATTCCAGCAGCCATGGCAAGGCCCTACCGGGTGGTGAAGAGGATTAACGACGTGGTCTACCGCATCCAGAAGGTGCCCCGAGGAATCATGTTGGTAGTACACCTGGATCGCCGGGCCCGCTACGATGGTTCTGTACGGGACGACCAGATTTGAGGAGGGAGCAGTGTCACCTAATTATCGAAAGCCCCCACCAGCTAGCGGCTGGGAGGATGACAGGGGGTATTCAGATAACGCCTACCCATTTATCTTGTAGCGCTAACGAGGGGGACGGTTGGAAAAACATCACTAGCCATCTCTTCTCCCCTCCCTGACCTCTGGAACAATCGGGAAGATTCACTGAACAAGGAGACTTCCAGATACCGCGATCTTCCCTATATAAGGCCTGCAGTTGGCGAGTCAGTTCAATTCAGTTCTTGGCGAGTAGCCGTAGGAGCGCCGAGGAGTGAACGGACTGGAAGACTGTGTACGTGTATCAGAGGAGTTGTACGTAATTGTGAGTGTAGAGTGGACCTGTGACAGACAAACTGGTGAATTGTATTGTGTGCGCTACGTAATTCTATGTAGATTGCAAGTGTCCAAAGGTAATTCGGTGGGAATGAAGAACATCTTGAGTTTGTACAATCGGACTTTCAATTTCACGAACCCATAAAGTCACACTACTCTAACACTGTTTATAAAGTTTTTTCGCGACTACGAATTTGCATTGGTTCTTTTCCAGGTTCTTCGACCTTATTTCCTCTCTCTTCTCCCAAAATGATTGATTTTTTCTTCTCTTGTTGTCTTCACTACCAATCAAACTTAATTTATACTGTTCCACGTCACAGATTACATAAACTCACTTTTAAAACTACCAATTCGCATCGTATCACTTACATGTTACATTACTTCATTACCCATTGAATTTTAACACTTTCCTTTCTTATTCGTTTTAACTTGTCCATATCGATTCTTACATCATTAAATATATTTAAACAATTTTACAACTCTTGGGGCTAACTAAAAACAACCGTAACAAGTTTACTATCTATATCTTTACTAAGGCATTTAGCATTAAACTTACACAAGTTTTGCAAATTATGCAATTAACTAAACCATCTTTCTGACATGTAAACACAAAACTTCTTCGTTAGTCATTCCTTTCATTTTACACAATTCTAGTGCAGGCCTAAAGTTATATCCCTTTTGATGTGTTTGTTTTGATTAAGCGAAGAGTGGAACAGATGCTTGCTAGCCATACGTCAGGTAAAGAAGACTAGGAGACGCTTTACATCTGGAAGTTTGATTGCATTTGTAATACTGTGTTCGACTTATTCTTCTAAGTGATTAATTATTTAAATCCCTGTGTGGCATCAAATAACTAGCATCTAAACTTTACAAGAAATAGTAACTATAGCCTTCTTGCAAGTAACAAATTATTAATTTGTAAATTTTTGTTAAATTAAACATTTCTTCCGGAGCACGCCCTTTTAACATTTTACAAAACGGAAAATCAAAAAAGTACTAGAAACACATATTGGAATTTCCCTTCTCTTGCATCAAGATATAAATTGGCACCCAGTGTAATCATGTTCTTATGATGAATAAATAAAACCAGTTCAGAGAATATCGTATGAAGGTAATTTCAAACAAATATTACAAGTGATGCCAAAGACTATTAAGTAATCCGAGAGTGCCTATCGCCCAATGAAATATGAAGTAGAATGAAAAGTAAGACTCTGTAAAGCATCACTACCATATATTCTATATGATTTTCTTGAGAAGTCCTTTCGGCAATTTGATGAGCTCGCCGGAACTCGAAGACCAGTGACCATAGAGTTATATGGACAATGAATATCAAGGCGGTTAAAAAACAATGTCATGATTGTTCTTACATTTTCATTTGTTTTATTCTATCATCTTTTCTGTAACTGAATTACAGACGGAGAAACATTATTGCATTTGTCAGTTTTAGACCTTCGTATGTTTTATAATTTTAAAACCTATAGTTTTTAATAATGCAGTTTAACTTCAAACATATATTGAGATGTGTTGGGAATAAAAACGAATAAATTCAAGTGTGTCTATTTAGGAATTACCCAGTGTGTTACTGTCATATGATATTCATATGATACGCACTACAATCTCATATGATATTCTCAGCACACTATAGTTTACTTGTACTTAGCTTCGATACAAAGAAAACCTATTTTTCCTCTTATCTCACGTTAATTTCACATTTTGGAGGAATACTTACATTACAACTTTCTTTATAGATGCAAGGAAATAGAGGAATAGAACATTGGTAACTAAAAGCTCCTCGCTGCATTTTTTCCATGCAATTCTACACTCCTTCCATGACGTCAAGAGAAAGAACTGAATAGCGTCAGCACTTGAAACCACAACAAACTATTGAAGAATTCAAACCATTGAAATATATATCTTGGAAATTGCTGAGGCCGAAAAACGTTATAGTAAACAAATTGTGAGTTTTAAGGGGGTTGAAATTTTCTCTGAAGTGCGCTTTTTATATAGTTTTTCCGTTATACAAAATTCCTGCTGATACACGGTTCCTTGCAGATTATTCCTAATATAATGTACATTTTATTTATCATTTAAACCTCCAAAAACATTTTCTAAACATATAAAAGTGTTAAAGGCATTTTTGACAAAACTATGTCTTTGTAAAAAGCAATTTGTGAAAGAGAATATGTTCAAAATCTTCGGGGCCTAAGTTTTTGAGATAATGCTTAAAAAGCAAGTTTGGTGTTCATTAAATGTTTTGTTTTGGGGATTTTCTATTCAAGAACATACACACAATAGAAAAGTTTTCTTCCTCCTATTTTTAAGCTTCATTGTGTTTGTTGTTTAATTCAGGCAGCTCCAGTGGAAATTTGACATTGTATTTTTATACAGAATACAATTTTTCCTTTACCTGCAGGTACGTAAGCCACTTTCATAATGACAATGAATATATAATGATAGAAGCCAAAAAAAGTACCTTCACCAAATAAAATTCTCTGCCAGAGCACTTCTGGTAAAAGCCGTCAGTTTGCCTTCCGTAATTTGATTTTGCTTTTTAAGCTCATGCTTGCTTTCTTAAGGGAATGGTTTGGAAAGGGTAGATCTATATTCATTGTACTCAGTTAAAAAAGCTATAATATCAGTGATCAGTTTCCTTCACTCGTAAATCACGATGCAACTCAATGCTTCATCAGAATTAACACATCGTAAGTTGAAGGCATGGAAAATAAACGTAATGGAAAATGTGAAGAAAATGAAGCAACGGGAAAGATTACTGTCGAGCGTTCACTTTGATCTTACTTTTCTTGTTTTCCCTGCTCAATTGGTAAACGTGGTGGTAAGCATCATTTCCGGTACAGTTTTTTTTCTACTCAGTTGTTAAAGTGTGCTTCTCAAATCTGTGGTGGTGCAGGTAGATGACGCGATGCTTGGTTGATGACAGGGCCTGTTAACTCAGATAGGAAACCAGGAGACACATCAAGGCTCGCGAAACACCCGGGGTCTTAAGGTACATTTTGAGCGCTGCATGCGCCGGATTCAATGCCGCCAATATAATTATTTTGGCTGCCATGTTGCATACTAACTAATGTATAAAATAACTTCTGCTTAGTTCAAAATTTAATAACTATTGTATTATTTTACTACTTATGAAGTAATTTTCGTAATATTATTGGCCTATTATCGACCTTATTTGAGCTCAATGTACGATATGAATAAGACACTACATTGGCTAACCTGTAAATATTTGAATTAAAGCTTTAACGGCAAGGAGGCCAAGCCAAATTAAGTTCTGAATACAATTTTCATCGATTTGTGAAATTGTAAAAATTTGAAAGAACTACGAGGACGTATGGGCAGCAGGAAGAACGAGAATATATTTTCACAAAGACCTATTGGTAAGTAAGATTTAGCATGTAGCTAAATGCCGACAATTAATATGACATAACCTGAAATGTGCCTTAATACATATTCATGCATAGTTAAATTCTCTAGATTAATGTAGCACCTTATAATGGAAAAAGTGTGTTGTTTTACATACAAAAGCATTAGTTTCATTAACCTTGTTACTTTATTACTGCAATAATGGGGAATTTTTTTTTTTTTTTTTTTTTTTTTTTTTTTGTCTTTCAGGGGTCATCCATCATCTCAGGCTACCAGGAATACGATGGCAGAAATCAGAGTGCAGGATTATTGGATATTGTGTATGTTTCTTGTTTTGGTGATGTGCAGTGATATTCAGGAACTTTAGTAATGTAGCACAAAGCATTCTTTCCCGCGTATACAGCAATTTAATGTGGCATATCAAATATTTCTGAAAGTTTGAGTTTCATTTCATATCAGTGGAAAATTTAACAAAAACTTTGAGGAATACTGTGGCCAACAAGGAAAAGTGAAAAGTGAAGTTATTTTAGACAGTTGATTGGGTGTATTAGTTTTTGTGTTTGTACTTGTAGTTTTAAGTTTAAAATATATAAGTCCATGTAAGGTAAGTAATATCCAGTTTAAATTACTGAAAAAATAGCTGTGAATTTTCAGATATACCAAAATTAGCATCATCTGTGTTTACGTATAATCTAGGTGGCTTAAATTAAAATATTTCTGCGAGATGCTTGATATGAATTTTATAAACTTTTTCTTTAAATTGCAATGATAAGTACTTTGAAGAATTAAGTTCTCTTAACCTTACTCATCAGTGTATATCTACATCATTGATCAAGAATGTCACAGCTTTTAACAGCAATTAAAAGTATGATCTGAGATTCCATAAACCTAATTTGTTCTATATTGTTTAATGCAGTAGTCACTATGCAATATTATTGTACACACTACACTAAATTATTTACCTGAATAACCATCTTAGAAGAGATCTGATGGGATTAGAATTTATTTGAAAAAGCTTTACAAGTTTTTAGGTATAATTGTGCATTGCAAGAAATGATTAAAATGTCATTGTGTCATCATTATTATATGCCACTTTTAATTTTATTTCTATTATTCCAGTTATTCTTCAAACATGCACAATGTCAGCTAGCTAGGACCTAAACACAGTGTGGCTTGATCTCAAATTAGTAAAGCTTCACAATAAATAATACGTTATAAATCCCCTTCCTTTTTAACACGCGCGCACGTGCACACGCACGCGCACGCGCGCGCACACACACACACACACACACACACACAAATGGGTTCAGAAAAATAACAAGTTAAAGTGATATTTGCACTGCATTTATATATTCTGTGGTACATCTGTTCTCAACATGTACTTGCCACCATTTATGAGTAATATTGGTACACAATTTCTGTAATGCTAACCATTTTAAGGGTGATGTAACGTTACTAGCGTGATCCACAGAAATTTACATGTGACATGAAACTACACTGTTAAACAACCTCTCATTGTTCTAATTTGGAATGAAAATATCAATCTTTGGCATGGGAAAAAGATGTTTAACCTAATATATGAGCCATTCGTTACATGCAGTGATGCGAAGCCACATAATAATTTTGAAGCGTAGATAAAACTGCACATTATTTTGCTATATAATGCTCTTCTTGTTTCTTTGTAGTGAACACATAAGGGAATTATGGACTGTCAAAAGAAATAATGGTTAGATGTGTGAGCAAATAAATTACATTACTAAATTATTTTCTATGAACTACTCAAACACACAGTTCCATCACTTTCACTTCTTAACTAAAATTAACAAACACCATTAATAGTTCAGAGTGTAATCTTTCATCGAGTTATTTATTTCACACACATTCAGTTGTATGTCATGGACTGAGAGGTTTACACTATGCAGAGGGCTCCATTTGCAATCTTAGTCATAAAGTACATTGCTTAAAGTCTTATCAAGCTAAAGCAAGCCATTTATCCAAACAATTGCTCTGCACATTAAGAAAATTATATTTCACAGTCAGACAACTACATGAAATAATCTCTTATTGGAAGATACACTGTGCATTAAATTTTATTTTTTAAACTGCACATTTTCTTCTTCAGCATTCATTACTGTGCATGTGCATGCCACTGAAGCATTTAAAATTTCAACGCTGTAATATTCTTGGGTTGTGAAGACAGAGTTAAGCTCAGGACAATTTTAAATGAATGATACAGCTTTAATGTAATTATTATTTTTCGTAATTTATTCTGCACTTGTGAATGTTAATTCAACCAAAGTGATTGGAAGTATTTAAAATAGTACCATTTATGAAATTTATGTCACCAGTTGCTAATACTGACTTCTGTACTAATTTGACATTATTAATCTTATATGAATCGATCACAAATTTCAGGTTTTTCTCTGAATATACTTTAGTATACTTGTGCTGAAAATAATGTATGTACTATTGAGCTTTTAAAATTCTTATTAAATATAACCATTAACAGAGCTGCTTTGTTGTCATTTTAAAGAAATAGTGCTATTTTTTGTACATAGTTGTTGATATCATTTCAAATTTATATACATATTTCTTTAGGTTTTCTTTTTCTCACTGTTATTCCAGAGAATTTTTAAACATTCTGTGTACAAAGAAATTGCATTACATATAACATTATGGTATCCTTACCTGTTTTCCTGTATCTACAGAATCATTATTTTAGTGTTAAGTTATCTTTATTTTAAGTATTACACTAAGAAGCTTGAGGGAAAGTGGATACAGATGTCTTGTATAATTTCAACAGCATCTTAGGTGATCTCACTCTCTCGTTTTTTAAATTTTAATTGTTTTTAAAGAGAAGAGAAATTACAGCAATTTCAGAAAATAATTAATGGGTGTCAATAGAATTTTTCTTCGAAGTATGAGACATGCCTGGCAGCACAACAACATAATTTCCAAAACCTTCTGTGATAAGGTATGTGATTATAGTAATTATAAATTTCATAATAAACCTAAGCCTTAGAATTTAAGTATTCAAAGCTGCGGCGGCTTGCCCTCTATGGCGGCAGCGTGGCTTCTGCTGCAGCACCCACTAGCCGGCCACCATTGAGAAATAAGGTACTGTAATTTGTGATGGAAGGGATGTTGCTGAAATTATTTATTTCATACTTTACTGATTCTCCATTTTGAGCTATGTTGTACGGAATCAGTCAACACACAAAACTTTACATATATAAAAGGCTATTAGGAAGATTAAGTTACAAAAGCAAGGTGATGGAAAGAATTCTAAATATATTAGCTAAGAATATGAAATTTAGATGAGGATAATACTGTTAAACAGTGTTTGATAGCACAAGTAAGAATAAAGGGGAGAGAGACTTGCATATATAAAATTCAAAATATTTTACAGGAAATAGGTATGGGTTCATTATGGTTAGATAGTGGAAGAATAGAAAAGGGATTCTGGAAAGAAGTAAAAAGAAGAATTGAAGATATTGAAAAACAAGAATTAACGGGCTAATCTTAATAACAAAATTTCTCTGAAATTATATAAAACATTGAAAAATGATTGGGGCAGGGAAAACCATATTGACAATTGTGATAAAGTAGGAAGAGAAGTGTTGGCATGTTTTAGAACAGGAGAAATATACTTTAGGGGGTATAAGGGATGGATATATTAAGGGAAGATGTCCAATGTGTGAAAAAGAAAATAGTACTTGGCATTATATTTTTTATTGTAAAAAAAACTTAACATTGGAAAGACGAATTTCTTTTACATAAGTGTAAAAATATACCAAATGAAATAAAATGCAAAAGAATCTTGAATCTGAGATCACAAGAAAAAGTAGTAAAACTGGAAAAAATTATTGGCAAGGTAAATCAAAAATGGCTTTGGAAAACAGGGAAGACTAATGAGAACAACTTGAAAAAATAGTATAAGTTATAAAGGGAAACAAACATCTAGATCCCAAGTTTTAAAATGCTCCATCATATACACAACCTCGGTTAATTATAATGGAGCATGGAAATATGCAACACTAAAACTAGGGTATGTAATATATTGTATTTATGGTATATTAATTATGTTATATATGTATATGCTAGATATTGTAATAATAAATAAGAAATAAACTAACTAAACTATAAAAGGCTATTTAGTTGTATCAAGAGAGTTATAAAAATGCATTTCTTACCTTTTTTTTTTTTTTTTTTTTTGAAAAAGTAACTGCATTTTATATGAATCCTCCAAGAGCTACATTTTCTGTAAAGAATTATAAAGAAGCAAAGACACTATGGTATCACTCTTACATTTTCACTGACAGAGCTAAAAATTACATTGTACATCCTATATACATCTGATATATTTGTTATTAAAACTATGAGTATAAAATTACTTAAAAATCTGATTAAATCAATTTAAAAATTCACCTATACCATATAATGAAATAATCCACCATTTATTAAATAATATACAGAGTTAAATTGACTTAATACACATGTTTACAGCAGTAATCAGCAAATGCACATATTTTTGTAAGAGTTCACTGTTATGAGTCTTCACCATAGCTTTCTGTCTTCATTTCGTTTAGGCCTAGTTCTTCATTGTGCTCAAAGCTTCGCTCATAATGTGTTATAGTCAGATTAGGGTCTGGCTCTGGATGGATGAAACTCTGTGCATGGCTGTTCCCTGCAGGATCATCCAACACCAATGTTACAGACTTTTTGGCATTCAACACAGCATCTAATTCTTCATTAAATTTTGCTACCCTTGTCTTGCTCTCTGGGTCAGCACTGTCTTGGAAGAATGTTCCAGTTGAAGAAAGTTGATCTTTTATCGCTGTCAAGATGCCTTCTACAGTAGTGAAACGGCCACCCAAAGCATAGGGTCCTACAGACAGCTTCAACTCAGGAATTTCCAATGAGCATGTCTCCGACTTCAAAAGATCCCTACTAAAATCTTCCTTGCTTGTAATTTTGACTTCAATACGCACTCCTTTTGGTTCAATGCCACCTCCAGATTTCACTTCATTGCTACGATGACCACACTCACAAGTTGTAGCCATTATTACCACATCTTTAAAGTATGCAATATTTGTAACCTTCATATTGGTTGGACATTGCTTGCCACAGTCTGGACAAAATGTGGGAAACTGAAACACTTCACTGTGAAGATCTTCAAAAGTAAATTCTCCTTCTTGTATTTTTCTCAGTAAGGCTACGTCAGCATCAGATTCTTCTGATGCTACTCCTATTTCTTTGGAGGTGTAAATTCCAAGTATATGATCCTGTTCTTTAGTGCGTTTAAACCACACTGTTTCTGCTCCAGAATCCTTCTCCGGGGCTAGAGGATTTTGCACGAAAGTGTTGCTACTGATATCCTCAAACACCATTGTAAAGGCTGTTTCTACAAATTTCAAAGTTTGCAGTTTGGCCAGGAAGAGATCTATCTGTGCTGCTTTATCAGGATATTGTGCTTTCCTTTCTGGTTGGTATTGCTGCAGCCCAGTGATACTACGATCAATTATCCCTTCCACAGTTTTAACCTCTCCTTTTTGAGACCTTGATGGTATCTGAAAATCAAGTTCCAAAATATTTATGGAAGTGTAGTCTGATTTTACAACTTGTCGATTAAGATCCGTTTCATTCTTTACTTTTAATGTAATGCGAACTCCCTTTACTTCTATTTTGCCTCCTGGCTGTACTTCGTTATTTCTATAACCACACTTTTCACATTCAAAGGACATAATAAGTACTTCTTTATAAAATGGTATTTTTGTGAGCAATAATCTTGTAATTCCATTTTCATTGCAGTTGACGCAAATGCTTTCTATCTCTGTTGTTTCAGGTTCGGGGTCATCTCCCGATAAATTATTGAACACTAATTTATTAGTGATTGCGTCCTGGTCTTTCTCCCTTGCGGAACACCTCACATACACAAAAATATAACCAACTTTGAACTACTTAATTTCTCTCACGCTCACTAAGGAACACATCACTGCTTTGGTATCAAATTTTCAGGTATCATGCCATACATCGTCTATATACCAGATAGGTGTTATGAGGTTACTGCTTAAAAGAACCACGTGTTACTCGTATGAAATTACCTATTACTGGGGACATTTAGCAAACCGCATGGATTAACGGCGCTGTTATCCTGTTTAAAAACATATTCTGTGTACAGGTTAGGCACAACACGCGTAGAACTGCCCCCATTGGCCGCAAATAAACAAACGCAATACTTACCTGAAAGTGAAGATAGTTACAATGAACCATCATATACTACACAAATATAATTATTTGTAACATAATCTTTATTTTGTTAAAGAAAATGATGTAAACTTCCTTATCAATTAAGATCGCGATTTCGTGAATATTCATTACAGCTTCAGTCGAAAACAATCTCGTTGTCAACGTTACGATCACTAGAGGTCAGCACCTTTCTGCCAGTACTACAAAAAGCTGAACATTAAATAAACTTAAAAACAGAATCGACTGCCGGTATTCCAAAATTCAATACGCGATGTTTATTTCTTAAAATAAATACTTTTCCCAAACCATTAAATCTATCGGAATACTTAATTGTTTTACTAATTTTACTTCTGGATTTATTTCATGGTTAAATGACCAAAAATGGTATGCTCCGATTTATCAGCCTGTTTATACTTAATGTTACGAAAATGTTCTTGTGTTCTGATTTCCAAATTACGTTTTTCCAATACAAACCTGATCGCAATTAAATTGATAAATACCAGATGTTTTAATATTAGGAATTTTATCTTTTTAGGGAAACGTAGTACACCTTAAATAGCACATTGATTTTAAAGAACTAATATACAAAATTTTTATAAAAAAAGTTTTAAAATGTTTATTAACCCTAGGATGGTAAGTAATATTTTAAAATCATAATCGTTTCTACTTTTTAGGGTAGAAATATCGTTAACAGCGTTTTATGTTTAAATTTTTCAATCTCTTTGTGTTTAAGGTGTTAATAATATTGTGACTTTGTGGGTTCGTAAAATTCAAAGTTTGGTTTGCAGAAATCCAAAATGCCTTTATCAGAAGTAAAAAACCACTTTGTACACCCCTTTGCTGCCGCAAAAATGACGTGACATGCAAACAGTAGCCTTCAAGGTCGACTGCCACATACAAAAAAACGAAAGAATGCAATTGCGGTACACTTCAAAGGTCCATTACACAGCTGCACACACAATAACAACTAAATTGGCAACTAAATTCGTCCGGGCCTTAAAGTACTTACATGTTGTAAGTCACCATTAAGGTATTTGTCTCATGTGTTTATGAGAACTCCTAGTTGTTTACCGGGAAAAGACGAGTCAGTTGAAGAATTTAATGTCATGTCGACACGTTGGCCATAGTAGCTCAATGGTTTAAAGCGGCTGGACGGAGACCAGAAGATCCGTGGTTCAAATCCCGTCTATGGCATTGAATTTTTCAGTTTCAAAAATCCGTAAGTTTAACAAAATCAACTGTTAAGTCCTCATGCAAATTTATTTAAATCAACCATTTTAAAACAAAAACCATATGTTTATCTCTAGAAATACTAGGAAATAAGGCAGTTACATCAAAAGAAACACGTTTATCGGTCTTAGATAATATAATACTGTCGATCTTTTTTACTAGTTCAATGCTACCTGTCATGAACAATTTGTGTCATTATTCCGGAGCAATGATGAGCTGTTTAACTTAACTTTCAAGGTCTTCTAGCTCATTAGTAATAGTTTTTCCACGCATTATCTAGTCTAAGATGTATAATAAATCAAATGCTGGAACTAAAGTAATATAATGTGTGATACACAGTACGGTTCATTCTACGTTAAGTTTGCTTTCGAGACATTATGATTTTTCCATTATATTTCTTCCGAAACTTCCAAAACAACCCACCCTTCGGCGAACACTAAGGATTAAAAGCTTGCCCTTTGCTGGCTTATGTTTGTTAAAGCACTCCGATAGCAGAAAAGGGTAAAGTGAAAAATTATAGGTCACTTTCCTCACCCATACTTCTCCCTCGAGAAAGAAGTGAATGTGTATATATCAAAAGGAAAAGTGGAAAATAAAATTCCAAACGTAATTTTCTAAGAACAAACCAAGAAGGGGGAAAAATGGAAGTCAGTGGGCTCAAGTATATGGCCATCAGGATCGTTAGCTGTGAAGTTTCCTAGCACTTAGAGAAATGGATTTTGCTTTTGTTTTTCGAGGCTGGCACCCAGATGGAAAAGTTTACTTTAGCGTTCCATTTGGCAAGAGTCGAAAAATGTTATTGTACGCTGTCGTAATATCTGTGCCTTCGAATGTGTAAATACGCTGACAAATGCCAAACGAGGACTCCTGTTTACCTAATGACCGAAGACAACACTCTGCTTTTAGTGATCAATAGAAAATCATCTTTTAATATAGCACAGAATTATCGTAAGATATGGAATTTAATTTTTCAGTCTGATTTTACCTTTCCATACTTTAGCCTACACACGGCCTCTGCGAAAGAACAATTAATTTCCAATATCATAAGATATGCTATAATAACTTCTTAGACATCGAACGAGATTGCTCCGGGTAGCGTAACCGGGAGGTCCTGTTTTTATTCAACCTGATTACTCTTAATGTACGTTTTCTGTTATCGGCAAGGTAAATTTGGGACGACTACTTCTACATGGGTTACTTTTTCCTCCACTTCATTTCGTTTCGTTTCTCACTTTCGTGTTAAAGACTGATTTCGGGACTGTGTGTTAAACGACAGCGGACAAATGGCGCAAAAGCTTTTGAGCTATTAAGTACTTCTTGAGCCCCAAGGCTTTCAAACTGCCATTTTCCCGCTAGAAGGAGGCACTCTGCCGACGTTTAGAACTTACCACTTAATTGGTGCATAAGTTCTAGCTTGTAAGAGTGTCCATGATTTATCCAGGAACGTTTTACCTGCTCGTCTGTAACGTGCCAAATGATACCGACTAGGCTGTACCTGTGCCATTTTTCAATATCTGTAAGGTGGTGTGGTACCGAGTAGGATGCAATTTTTCGGTAACTAAAGATATTGTGAAGCACATTCAACATGGTACTGTTTTTTTCTTTAATTGACGTCCTCCAATGTTAAGTCATACCTGTCGATGGATGACATGGGTGAATTAATGATCAAATGAGCCCAGGGTCCATAGAGCTTAGAGTTACCCAACATCTGAGTTTTAGGGCAAGGGAAAACCCTCGGAAAACCCTTATCCAGTTAGCTCACCCTGACCCGATATTCGCGACCTCTTGATTGTGAGGCAGACACGCTAACACGGTAGTGTGCATTGCTCCAGTACCCTGTCAATACCCTGGAAGTTCACCTCCTGTCCACATGTAGCAATATGGGATATTTTGTTTAAATATCTTTAATATATGGTATTTAAAAATAGCTATTTTACAACATAATAAAGTATTTAGAAAAGTATTGCATTTAATGGGCAGTTTTGGTCTGGGAGTTTGCAGAGGATATATAAAAATAACGGATTTATTATAGAGAAAGCCGTATGAAATATTTCCGTGTAATTGAACTAGAGTGATCGCAGTGGCTTGTGCAAACATACCTGCAACACTGCTGCAAAGACCGCGATGAGGAGTTACTCAAGGGGCCCGGTTTATACCAAACTTTTCCTGATGCGGTTTTTCCGGACACTCAAGTATTCATGCAAGCGGCCGGGACCAGTGATTTGATAAATGTTGGAGACCCGGCTCTGCGGGCTACGTGGATGTTCCCAACGCAACAGAGCTACGTGACCGGAAGAGCGATGCTCCCCTAACTATTGTTGCCTCGATACCCTCGGTCTACCCGAGGGATGTAGAAAAGAAAGGAGAGAAGATGCTACACGACGGAGTCCCAACGTGAGGGGTTTTAGTACACAGATGAAAAGTGTGCGCTTGCTACACTATACAAGGACGCCTGTAGGAAAAGTTAAACAAGTGGGGCACAGGTGTGATCGGTTCAAGAGGAAACACTTGAAACTACCCTTCAGAGAACAGGTGAGGTAAATAGGAAAGCCGGATCACCTGGTTAGGCAGCAGGGTGCTCGAAGCTCCTCTCTAATTAACTCTTGTATATATACGAGAGAATAATCATCTACCAACTCCATGGCGTTTATTTTAACAACTACTCTACAAAAGAGTTAACTTTCTGTTAAACATAAAGGTAGAAATAGGTCTCCGATAGAAGTATAGAAATGCTAGTAAGCAACTAAATAAAGGAAAATGGAAATGTAATGGAGGAAGAAAGCTTAAACTACAGCTTTGTGATACTACGCAAAATGGACACACCTGACAATTTTTTGACACCTTTCTATATTTTTGTAGCTTTTGGTTAAGTTTATCTTCTTCTTCACTTCAGGGACAGTACAGTACAGTGACGTTTCTCATATTGACTGCTTCCTTTTCTTCTTCACGTCAAGGATTAGGGATTTCTGCTTGTTTCGTCTTTGCATTCCATCAGCTATTCCCAGCCTTTTCTAGGTCGTCCTACATCTATTCCTCTTCCACGAGGATTGTATCTTCTTATTAAAACCGGTACTCCTTCCTCGTCCATTCTATTCATATGTTCTTTCCAGTTCTGTATATCTTCTTCTATTTCGTCCTGTAATTTATTTATGCCTAGTTCATGGAAATTAATTGTTCTTTCACACCAGCCGTGTGTAGGACGCACTATGAAAGGGAGCCAGACTGAAACATTCAATGCCATAGCCGGAATTTGAACCACGGATCTTCTGGTCTCCGTCCAGCTGCTCTAAACCATTGAACTACCATGGCCAATGTGCCAACGCAACACTACACACGGCTAGTGTGAAAGAACAATTTATTGTATCTAATAGTGGTCCGAACTATAAAGCCCGGGCCCTAAAGTACTTACAACATAGTAAGTCGTCATTAAGGCAGTTGTCTCATGTTTACGAGAACTCCTAAGTGGTTTACCGGGGAAAACACGAGTCAGTTGGACAATTTAATGGCATGTTGGCACGTTGGCCACAGTAGCTCAATGGTTTATAGCGGCTGGACGGAGACCAGAAGATCCGTGGTTCAAATCCCGGCTATGGCATTGAATGTTTCAGTCTGGCTCCCTTTCATATGCCTAGTTCCTCTCGAATAGTTTCATTTCTTATTAAATCTCGTCTTGTACATTATTTAACTCTTCTTAACTCTGCCTGTGTTTTACTTTTATCTCTTTCTTTTAATATCCAGGACTCTTTTTCATGCATGAGCACTGGAAATGCCATCGTTTTATAAAACTTTAACTTTGTTTCCTTACTTGATTTTCCAATGTTCTTGCTATAGTTCGACATATCTGCTGAAATTTGTTTATTTTGTTTTCTATGTCTTTGCCTAAATCAAAGCTTACGTTACAGCCCAAACAGCTGAAATTCGAAAGCTAATCAGTCATTTATTTTCAATGCTTCTTACAGAATACTTTCTTCGATGTGCCATTATTTTCGTTTTCTTTGTGGACATAGATTGTATTCTTTTCCCATTAAATACATTTTATACATGGAATGTTGGAGGCTTTCTTCATTTTCTTGTATTATTGCTACATCATCAGCATAGAGTATCACATTTAAGTATTTATTTCTACGTAGTTTCATTTCTTCATTCCCTTGTTTTTTCCAAGGTTTTATCAGATCTCTAAGTATATATTAAACAGTGTGTGAGAAAGGCTACATCACTGTCTTACTCCTTGATTTACTTTTATCGTGCCTGTATTTATGATAACTTTTGTGTCCCTATATAAGCTTTTACTTATTTCTTCTACATGAGGGGGATATCCCCTTTTGTCCGTTATGTTCCATAATGTATTCTGTTTATATAATCAAATTCTTTTTCCAAGTCTACAAATGCTATGTGAGTTTCTAAGTTGACTTCTTGTCTTATTTCTAAATTTCTCTCTAAACTAAAAAAGATTATCAATAGTAGATCGTCCTACTCTAAAACATGATTGTTGCTCATCTAAAATCACCTCACGGCTTTAAACGATTATTTACAATTTAGAATACAGCTTCTACACTACGTTAAGTTTATGTTTGAGTAAATTATTATATATTTTGACTCTAATTTTATTAATATAAGGGATTAAAGAAGGCTAGGATGTTGAGGAACTATAAATCGTCTAATAACGACCTACAAGCACGTAAGAATATGCAAAAATGACCTAAAGTTTGGAAAAACTGTCGTGAAGAAGTGATACCTACAAATTAATAAATTAATCTTCAATTATATATTTAATAAATAAGAGGTATTTAACACAGAGCGACAAAAACTACATAACATAAATGTTCCTCCTGATTCAGCATTCAACAATAGACATTCTGGGGAGACACTTCAATAGATATAATTAAACATACTTTGCTTAACCACACTCCGGTTACAGATTGATCTTCAGAAAGCTTATCTCAGTTGCCGTTGTAGGATATGACAGGTCATCTCTAAATTCTTAGGTGTAATTTTGACAGTACGATGCCAAAATGTTGAAAAACATTTCCCCACATCAGCGTATGCCATTGGTTCATACATGTAACGAATGAAATTTTGTGCAGAAACAGGGCAGGGTATTTAGAGAGGATTTAGCAGGTTTCCTGCTGGTGTTGATAAATTGAACACAATAGAACGGGTCCCCTCACCTGCTGTAGCCAGTCTTACTTAGTTAAAAAGAATTATAATTTACGCTAGACTTTGTTGTACAGGAGAAAAATGACCAAAAGTTGCCAATACAAATGTTAAACAAAAAAAATGCTCTAAAAGATATTTAAATAAATTAAAAAATAAAAAGGCAGAACAGAAATAAAACCTCTAACAAAACTGTAATTTAAAAATAGCTAGAAAGGAAAAAGGACAAATGAACTCCTTATTTTTTCGCCTACAATTAACATGTTGTGCCTCATCTTCCCACACTGGGGTTTCTTCAACTTCAAAGCCCTAGTTATAACTAAACCATTCAGTTATAGTCCTATACGTTTTGTCGTATGCACTTGGTGTTTTTTTATTATTTACGTCCTCTAACTTTGAGTTAAATTGGAAGATTAATAAAGTGGGTGAAATTATGTTCAAATGAGTCCAGGGTCCATAGATTTTAGAGTTCACCGACATTCATCTTTCAGGATAAGGGAAAATCCTAGGGCAATAACCTTATCCAGAAAATAATTCACTCTGTCCAGATTTTAAGTTCACACCCAGTCGCTAGATGGCACGCGTGCACTTCACGCGACTATAGAAAGCTAGTAGCTGCATGCATCAATCGTCCAACGCTGTCAGTCGTATTGCAAACAGTGAAATTGAGGTATCAAAAGAAGAGTAAGGACGTGTTGTTCGTTTTCTGACAGAGGAAGGAGTAGGGGAACAGACATTCATCGACGAATGTCGCAAGTGTATGGCGAACACTGCATGTCTCTTGCAAGGTAAAAGCGTGGCACAAGCGCTTCAGGGAAGGACGGGTGTTGTTAGCCGATGATGCACGGTCCGGAGCACCACACTGCATTACCGATGACATCGTCCAGCTGGTTGATGCACTCATTACCCAGAACCGCCGATTGACAGTGAAAGTCATAGCTGCTGAGGTCAGATTGAGCGTCGGAAGTCAAACTATCATGAAGAAACTACTGCTCCGGCGCAAAGTGTTTGCTCAATGGGTGCCCCACAGTCTCCAACCACACCAGAAAGCATGCCGAATAGCCCACAGTCTTCAAACACACCAGGGAGCATGATGAATGGCCCACTGTCTTGCTCATCTGCAGTGCTATGCTAGGGAAGGGAATGAGTTACTGGCACGAGTGATGGCTCAAGATTAGTCATGGTGTCATCACTTCGAACCAGAATCAAAACGATAAAGTCTCCAGTGGAAGCATCCAGCTTCACCACCACCAAAACAGCCAAGGCCATCCACACAAGTGCATGAAAGGTTATGCCGACTTTCTTCTTTGATAAAGATGGACCCCATCTGGTACACTTCCTGTAGCACGGGACAACAGTGAATGCCCAATGTTACTCGCAATCCTTGACCGATCTTCGCCACGCGATCAAATCAAAACGACCAAGCTATCTCACCAGTAGGGTTATTCTGCTCCACGACAATGCAAAGCCTCATACGACCAACATAGTCGCGGCACTCCTGCAAAAATTCAAATGGAAGGTTCTCGGTCATCCCGCATACAGTCCAGACCTCTCTTCCTGTGATAACACCATTTTGGTCCCCTTTAAAAGGCTCTAACGGACAAACACTTCACGTCGGACGACGACATCCCAGCTAAACGTGCGAAACTGGCTCACATCGCAGCACCGGGCTTTTATGAGACAGTCATTCACCGCCTTGTGTCATAGTGGGACATGTGTTTCAACAGCTAGGGCCAATACTTCATACAGGTACTGATTTCTGTAATTATGTCTGCAGCTCGTTTCTTTTCTAACGCACCTTATAATTTCAAATAGTTTTTAAATAAAGTTTCTATAAGGAGTATCGCATGTCCCGTTCCCATTCCCTTGCCTCTTCCCTTTATGTATACTTTAAATGTTTATTCTGATCATATAAAGAGAACGGAGTTTCAAAGACATTCCATAGCTTTCTGCTGTTTATTCACCTTGACAGGCTGTATTCTAATTATATCTATAATTAGTGTTAAACGTTAAAATCATTTGATATGTTAAGAACGCCTTCAATTGCTGCGTCATGTCAGTGCCGCCAGTGAGGCGAAATTTCATCCCATAAGATCGTCTTATTAGCATGAAGCTGTCGCTTTCAACTACAGTTCAAAACTATACTGGTTCCATTTGAGCAGTGCTTAAGCAACTTAGCCTGGACTGACTTCAACAAATGTGTAAATGTGTATTCATGGTTTATCTGCATTAATTAGAAGTGGATAAAAGAAGGATATTTTGTAAGAACATTCCTAAAAGAGTAACTGAAGGATGCCATGTGTATACAGGGCCTTCTATTAACCAGGTATATCCTAATATTTATTTCTAATGAAGTATCCATAGGGCATAGCGGAGCTATTCCGCTCATTACAAATTTAAGATGTTATAAAACAAATACAAAACAATTTTTATGTTAACATAGAGAAGAACAGTCTTTATTAATCCCTTAAAACGTACAGGTGTTATAAATATACACATTTTACTTGCTATAGTTGTGCTCAAATAAAACAGCGAAAACAGAAAGGAGATTTCAGAACTAACGGAGCTATTCCGCCCAGCCCTGGGGCTATTACCACTCACAGTACTTTTGTATTTTAATTAAACGTATTTGCCTAAATGAAGTTTTTCTTATGAACGAACACTTCGTGAAACCCATAGTCCACATTTCTGGCATTTGACCCAGTCTCCTTTGGTTCCTGATTTCGGAGAATAAAACTTTAACCCACGAAATCCACATAGTACATCTTCCTCATCGCTCTATTCTATTTGAACTGGAAGAAAGTCTACGCTTTTCTTTCTTTTTGCTCCGGTGTACATCCAAGGCCACTTGCTCCTGGAAACTAAATCTTTATCCTCCTCCAAACTAAATACTGTAGGATGTGCAATTGATTTGTACACTCCTCCTCCTAATGCTTCCTGACGTTGATGTGCACGAACACGATCCCTGAGTGTAGAGTAAGGCACTCTGAAAAGGCCCGCTGCTCCTCTTTTACTTACATCGCCATTTAATACGCTCGTAACAGCGCGAGCAATGTCATCCTCGTCCAGTTTCATTACAGCTTCCTTTGTTTATATGTGTGTTCAAGCTGAAACGATCAAATAAAATTAAATAATAGTTGTATAAGAAATAATTATAAAATAATTATAATATAATTATATTATAACTGGGCGAGAATAGCCCCTCTTTGCTTGGTCGGAATAGCCTCAACTGTTGAACTTTTGAAATTGCGCACCATGTGAGAACTGTGATAAAAGAAACGCGCCATCTGCTATACATGGACGTAACCCAAACTATAACCTACACTGACACTGATTTTCAAACAAAGTCTCTCTCTCTGCAGATACTAGACCCTAAGCTACAAACGGCGTTTTTATCCAAGGCAATAAAGCAACATAAGTTACATACCTAGTAATCTTCTTCTGTTAATACTATTAACACATCAGCATAAAAACTCAAGTAAATTCATAGAAACGTAGCACAAGCACCAAGCTTGACAATGAACTAGCAGGGAAGTCATCGCTGCCCATGATTGTTGGGCAGTAAACCAATTTGCTTATTTCGGGCGGAAAAGCCCCGTGAGCGGAATAGCCCCGTCCTACCCTATTGCATATTTGGGCCAAATGTAGCAGACATTAGTTTCGCATTGGACAAGTTGAAGGGAAATTAAATCAGTATATCTCATTAATGTGAAGTTATGTAAAATCTTACATTTCCTAGTTTTCAAGCCTCAACGTATTGAAATAGTGCAATACAAATATCCCTAACTTGAATCAAGGGCATACATGAAATAACGAATATTCATAAAAGAGCAGATGCCCCTCCCCCAGCCTCACTTACAGCTTCCTGTGGGATTTACTAAGTTAACTGAACCACCTCGATTGCATCTATAATAAAGGCATAATGAGGTTCTAATCCAATGTAATGGGGAATCCAAAATCGATCGGTTTGCCAATGAAACCACTACACGTGCATTAGACACAAACAGCAAATGCGTAGCATTAAGCAATCATTGAACTAATGCCGCTATCAGTAAATACCGTAATATATTGGCCTTCGATTTTGGATCACATTCAAGCGTCAACAAGACTATAAACAAACGCATTTCACGTGTGCGAGTTTATGTATTTGATCACGGAACTGCAGATTAGGGTACAACCAGTAAACTTCCTGCTTTAATTGTAAGTAAAGGCATCGTCATAGCCAGAAAAAAATTTCAGGAGGCGTTGGTTAGTGATGGAAGAGATTGAGATTATGATTTAACTTAATTTTCCGAATAAAAAAAAATTCTCACTAACATTCTTCGGAATGTGTGCTTTTAAGAAGCAGAAATGTTTGTTATATCTTTATAAGCTACGCAGGAATATATGAAGTTAATTATAAACACAACATAGCTGTGTATTTCTTTATTTAACGTCTGGAAATCACATTCGCGAAGTCCGAGATTCGACTACCAGTAATCAACAAATCTAAACAAAGGCTTTTTCTCTGTTTTCATTAGTCACTAAGCGAATGCTGGATGTGTCCCTTTGATTTTAAGGATTTATTGTCCCTATACTCAATTTCAACATTATTTAGTATAGTGTTACCAGAGTCGGGAGGCCCGCCTCGGTAGTGTGGATAGTAGCATGTCTGCCTCACGTTCAAGAGGTCCCGAGTTCTAATCTCGGTCAGAGTGAGCTACCTGGATAAGGATGTTTCCGGGGTTTTCCTTTAGTTTTCCTAGACGAATGTCGGGTAACACTAAGCTCCAAGTACCCTGGACTCATTTGAGCATCATTTCACCCAATTCTTTCACCGTCGGAAAGTCGGAAGTGTTGGCGAAGGGTGATGCAGCGTAGCTACAGTTATCCAAAAAGTGTTCGTCCAATGCATGCGTTTACGTTTAAGGATGTGTGGATAGTGGAAAATCATCAGAATAAAGTACAGCAGGACACTTTCTTATTTATGGATTAGTTAAATGAGAGTACAATGAAGAAACACACATTCACATAAACATAATTAAATATTCGGAAATATAGGATACAAAATAAGTATTCGTCTGCATACTGAAAATGGTGTTGAATGTTACGGTTAGTACTTAGTAGGTCCTCCATACCTCTTTATCATCTCTTGTATTCTCCTTCGCATGGATTTCTTCAAACACTGTGTTGTTTCCATTGTAATTTTACGCCACTCCTCTAGTAGAACGTTCTTTAGATCCTTTATGTTAGATATCTGATTATTCCTAATATTTTTGTCCAGTATTCTCCACAAATTCCCTATTCGATTCACGTCTGGAGATTGCGGTGGTGTTGGCATCCATCTTGGAGTATTGTACAACAACCACAGCCTTACATCTAGAGCTGTGTGTTTTAGATCATTATCTTGTGTGAAAATATTACCCTCAGAAAGACCCATATTATTCACACTGCTGGACAGATGTGGTTTTAGGTTGTTTATATAAACCTTATGGTTCATAATTCCATCAATGAAACACAAATCCCCCACACCATTTGCACTCATGTAGCCTCAGACAAGTACTGAACCACCTGCATGTTTAACTGAAGCTGTTATATTTTTCTTCTCAAGCTCACAATTCTTTTTTCTCCACACTACTACTCGCCCTTTTCACTTAAAGAGCTCAAATTGACTCTCATAAGTAAATATAACCTTCTTCCAGTAATCAAACCCATCGTATTTATGTTCATTTGCAAAAACAACTCGCTTCTTTCAGTTGATTTTACTGATGTACGGTTTTCTACGGGCTGTTCGGCCTCCATACTCACCTTTACGAAGCACCTTTCTTATAGTTCCTGCTAAAAGGGACTTACCTGTGTGTGTTTGAACTGTAATAGCAAGTTTTGGAGTACTTAGTTTATTGTTTTTCTTGACTTTTAATAAGCAACTGTCGTTTCTCCATCTCAGATAGAACTGCAGGATAACCGCTTTTGATTGCTTTTCTTAAGTTTTGTTCTGATTAAGCTTTGTTATGATCAAACCTGTATATAATAGTCTTCACTGTGAAACGATTTAAATGATTATTTATATCTATTTAATAATTTAAGTAAGTAAAAAGAGTTATTTAGAATATTGAATAATAGTATGAAAAAATTATTATACAAAATTAATGAAAAAATGTATAAAAGTTGAATGATGTTGATTTGTTGTTATGGCAACGGCAAAAAGACTATATAAGCACCTGGACTGGAGGTGATTCCTTCTTCATTTACTAAGTGGTAAAGCTCTTCCCAGAGCAGGTACACGATTTGACCACCCTTCGGGCTGTTCTAAACAGCCCGCCAGCATGGAGTTGAGTTGAGTTGAGTGATTCCTTCTTCATTTGACTTCCATGGTGGAAGGACGTGTGAATAGGTTTGCAAATAGACGCTCATGTTCAAAGACAGCTTTTGTGTGTAACAATATATGTATCAGTATATTTTACTTCGTGTAACAGAAAAGGATTGCACCAGAGAATATTGATATCGATTGATTTATGATAAAAAAAGGTTTCATTCTTAATAAATCTAAAAGTTTGTAGATTCGTCGGGGAAATTATAAATAATATTTTATTTAAAACAACATTATGCTTCCATATCCGCGACCAACCCTGAAAAGAAGAGTCCATGTAGATACCAGAGCAGCCCAGGAACGACTAGACCGAACTCCGAGAACTTCGAAGAAGTTCATCACCCAACTTCTTTCTACACCCTACACTGGAACATTTTGTTCCAACTGTACTGGTAGGTTTACCAATGATTTATCCAATTTCTTGAAAATATCATTCTTTTTAAATAACCTGATGCAAACTTCTCTCTCCTCTTTTGTAGTTTCACGACATTTTCGACCAGTATTACTTAAACAGCAGTTAACGGATTTGAAAACAGAGATGGAACTGTCAATGACAGTGGATGAAACACAACTGCATAAGAATAGGGAAGGGGTGTGTGTCAGTGAGGCACCACACCTGGGATCTTGTTTACTAGACGAATACTTGTTTGACATCAAATGGGACATGATTTTAAATAACGTACAGCTGTTTACTAACTAAGCAATATATGAACCCAACCGATGTAAGGAAATAGTTTATCTATATTTTACTGATTATGCTTGTCATATGCTTGTTATATTATGTTATAAATAGACGAATACCTTATGTTGTGGAATTGCACTGAGTAACTATCATTCCAGGCATAGAGACGGCATTATAGTTGACTATCCCCGGAGGCCGGTATTGAAATCCTTGAATGGGGGATGCATGCCCAAGTTCAGGCACTGGTGTCCTTCCGCTCTCTTGTGTAATGTTTACCATGTAAATAAAGGTGAGCCAGAGTTAAGAGACTTTGCTAATTGCAGAAAATTAAAAACGTTCATATTATAAGAGTTACGCCAATATTTTAATGGCATTTTGCTTTAACCTGAGGATTCTAGAGCCTTGGTGGCGAACTGAATTACATTTACCATGTGTGTGTGCGTGTGTGTGTGTGTGTGTGTGTGTGTTTATGTGTGTCGCTCTATATATATTCTCTAAGACCACTATAGAGATAGGCGTTTTAATTTGTTCTCCCTTTTCATTGCACATCTTACTTTATTCTACTCTTTTGATAATAATTCATCTACTTTTACCACGTTACCTCTTCTATGCTTTTAACAAGACTTTGCATAAAAACTGCACAGTTTCTATCCTTTAAACACTTTTAAGATCCTTTCAGTTTGTGTTTTTATTTCTGCATTTGGGAAACAAGAAATTTGGGAAATAAGAGCACACATGATTTTTCACTGTGATATTCTTTAGCTGTTGGCTTATTAAGTTTTCAGTTTTTACATTAGTAAATTCCTATTACTGGTCAGCAGCTGCTTATAGTAATTCTTACATTTTGCTATGCCCATTAAAGTAACATTATTTCTCCCCACTCATTCTTGTGTTCATTGTCTTCCATGCTTCAGATATAATTTTTATTCATTCGTCTATCAACTCGTGATATAAATGTTACCATATTTGATTCTGACACTTCAGAACCTGTCCTTTTACATCTCTAATCCAGAAGACATTTCCTTTTTCCTGCCTTCCAAATTTACGTATGAAGCCTGATCGTCTGGCAAGTTTCATTCTCTAGTACCATTTCTTTACTTTCTTAACCACTATTTTGATCCTAATTTTCTGATTCTTTCATTAAATGCTAATATTTATTCTTTATCTGATTATGTAGACAGTTCTTCTGCGTTCAAAATTTGGTTTTATTTCTATTCTACCTGTAGCTTGCAGGAAAGTCTGAATTAATGAATACATTGGAAAGACTCCTACATTAAATTAACCAAAGCATCTATGTTCTTATTTTACCATCTATATTTTCTTCACTATTTATCTTCCTATTAAGAATTTTAGTCACATTTTTCTCTGCGATAATCCTTATGTTAGTAAATCTCACCTCTGGCGTTATATTACGGAGTCCATAGCAGACTGCAGTTCCTTACTCATGTAGGTTTGTGCCGTCCTTATGAGAAAAGAAACAAACCATTCATGGATTTTGATTGCTTGATCCGGCACACATATCTTAGGCGTATCACATTCATCTCCACTGCATATCACTAGGTTGTCTTTTCTCATTTTCATTTTGATCACTGCTATATTTTACAAATGAAAGAACTTGATGCTAGCAAAATATTTTGCCCAAAACGACGTATTAACGAACTTGAACTTAAACATGTTTTCCTCTCCGATACGTACTCTCTGATTTTATAGGATCATTTTCTGTTTTTTATATAACCTGATATAGCCTCAATGCGATTTTCTACATCTTCATTAGGAACATAAACCTCTAGAATTATTACAAACAACCATTTGTCTATATATGTAGGACTATCATTTGTTCACTCATATATTCCCAACTTCTACATTATTCTTAAAATAATCCATCCTTCCCCGTACCCCTGTCTTCCACAAACCCTCCCGCCCTAGTCCAACCATCCATCTCGTTCTATGAAACTCCTCAATCCCTCCGTCCTAACGCCATCCATCCCTTTATGTGTGAATGTGCAAGTTGGCTTGTGTTTTCCTCTATATCTATTTCCCATTGCCCTTCTCTCTCGTTTCTATGAGGGTAGAGATACCAACTCTAATCTTATTTAACTTTTGGAAGACTTCTGCTTGTTTAGGTCTGAAACCTTGGATTTTCCAGCTAACACATTTCACTGTCTGCTTTTGTACCGTGTGTCGTATTTGCCAGCCTTACTCGAGACATTTTATCGAAACTTCTAGTAATTGCCTGTTCTATAAATAAACTAGGAGCTGACCCATGGATCCAACGCTCAGACTTGAGAGAGAATTGCTTTTAGTAACAGTTTTACTGCGTAAACTAATCAGTACGAGGCAGTAGTCTTTTAAATACTAGTTTAAATAAACTCGTAAAAATCACTTTTTAAGAATTTCAAAGTAATAAAAGTGTTTTATGGAAACCGTAATTTTCGTAAAACATTTTTTTGCATCTTAAACTTTTTATATTACAGAGCAAGGCCGATGTGTAATTTTTTCTTCGTCTAGCTTAAAACAAGTGTAAAATACATTGTACTATTCTACCCAAAATATTTTATATAAACTTGTTAACCTACATAAGAGTTTTGAGATCGCTAAGACGCCTGTGTGCATGTCTGTCTGTGGACAGGATAATCCAAAATGGAAAACGTTTAATATATCGAACTTGAACATTCCGCGTCCTCTTAGTTTAATGTGAAACAAACACGCCGTAGTAGTTTCATTGTTGGTACTCCTGGTGCCCGCCTGTGAGAACCAGGCAAGCCCAAATATCTTCAGTATCGTCTACCGCTGCAATGGAGGTAACACACGAGGAACAATATGCGGCTTTGAAATTCTGGTTTTGTCTTAACAAATCCTCAGTTGAGGCCTATAAAATATTACATGAGGCCTGTAGAGAGTCCGCTCTTCCCTACAGCACAGCTCGAAGGTGGTTTAAAATATTTAAAGAGGGGAGAAAATTAATTTCAAAGGGAGGTGGACCGGTGCTCCAGTTACTGCTCCTACACAAAAAAAAAAACTCAACACTGTTGCTGTCAGTGAGAGAGAGGATCAGCAATTTACTTAAGATTATTACTTTCTGAAAAACTGAACATTTCATTGGGTGCCAACCACACGTTCGTTACCAAAACATTATACATGAGACGTGTTTCTGTACAATGGGTTCCAAGACTGTTGATTCTCGAACAAAAGGACATTCACATGCAGGTCTCCATGCAGTTAAAGTTGATGTTAGAGGAAGATCCGGAGTTCCTTACAAACGTAATCACTGCTGATGAAACTTGGTTACATCATTTTGATCCTGAGAGCAAACAGCAAAGCTCAGTATGGAAATCTCCTTCATCACCAACCCCCCAAAAAACAAAAGGGGTTGCTTCTGCTGGGAAGGTTATGGTCATCTCTTTCTTTGATATTCATGGCATGGTTTATCAGCATGTTTTACCTCCACACACATCAGTAACTGGACAATAATACAGGGATATCCTGAAAACATTGCAAGTCAATATCGGGCGCAAAAGTTCACATTTCCGTGAAGAAGGCTAGATTCTGAACCACGATAATGTGCGGCCGCATACTGCCAATGTTGTTGCTAAATACTTTGCAAAAATTAACGTGAAGTGCATCCCTCACCCTCCCTACAGTCCAGATTTAGCCCCATGTGACTTATTTCTGTTCGCTAACTTGAAGAAACGCCTTCGTGGGAAGCATTATCCATCTTCAGAAGCACTGGTGAAGGCTACGGAGGCGATTTTGAAGAATCTCTCAAAAAGTTGTTTCCAGCATATCTTTGGAAACTGTCAGAAACGCTGGGACAAGTGCATCGCATTCAGGGGAGACTATTTTGAGAAGGACCATCAAAATTATGAGGAGCAGTAAGGATAGGTTGTCAAAAAGTTGTGATCATTCTTTATTGAACAGCCCTCGTATTATCATATAAACGTAATTATATTTGGATCTATAGTTTTTCGATAGTTATAAAACACTTGTGGCCATGTCCGGACTTTAAGGTGTATGAAACGAAGGGCCTTACCTTACATTGTTGAGTCATTTCATTCCTTTCCTTACAGTAAGGGACTTCTCCTTTTGACGTGTGAAAAGCAGATACCATTTCTTCAAATATTTCTTTTGGGTCCAATGTCTTTCTTCGTTACTCATATAATCATGTTGTTATCAAGAAGGTAGAAGTATATACTGAGAATTTATTGGGATTGCGACAGATTTGTAGAATGCCACCAGCCCTATTCAAGATCTACTAGGAGGATGTTCTACAACAGTGGAATGCATCACGACGTGGTATGGGAATCCCGCTTAGTGATCAGATGGTGAATTCACTCTTGTTTGCTGATGACCAAGTAATTATGGTCGGGGACAGGCATGATGCACCGTATATGCTAGGAAAACTGCATGAAGTATTCGTTAAAGCTGGTCTAATGATCAATGCCCCGAGGATGGAATACTTGGTTGTAGCTGGCAATGGATGGGACATCGTACTTCCCGGTTTGGGGACGGTTAAGGCTGTCGACCGTTTCAAATACTTGGGATAAATAATAAAGTCGTCTGGGACCTGTGAAGCAGATATAGATATGCGAATACAAGTGACCAGAAGTGCAATGCGCTTCCTAAATGGGATTCTCTGGAGTCGGGAAGTTCACCTGAATACCAAGCAGATTATCCTCAATGCTGTGGTGGAAAGCATTATGATATATGGATCGGAAGGTTGGTCATTGACCCAGTGGGACAGGCACTCTTTGTGCAATAGAAATGGATGAGCTGAGGCGAAGCTGCAGAAAATACAGGTTGGATAAAGTACGAAATGAGACCATACGAGAAATCATTAATCAATCTGAGCCGTTTGTCAAATGAATAGATCAGAGAACCTTGGAGTGCTACGGCCACCTCAGACGAATGCCCGAGGATAGATGGTCTAAGAAGTCTTTGAATTGGTCGCCAGAGGGCCGGAGAGAGAGAGAGAGAGAGAGAGAGAGAGAGAGAGAGAGAGAGAGAGAGAGAGAGAGAGAGAGAGAGAGCGAGGGGGGACGGCCCCGCTTAACTTGGAGAGGAGGTATCATCAATGCTCTGCGGAGATCGAACCTAGATGATAGATAGGCCGCGCTGTGGCTCAGTGGTTAGACCGCTTGGCTCTCACCAGGGCGGCTCGGGTCCGATCCCAGGCGACCGCAAATTGAGATTTGTAGTGGACAACACGGCGTTGGGGCGGGTTTTCTCCGGGACCTCCGGTTTCCCCCGCCATCTCATTCCACCGGTGCTCCATCTTCATCTCATGTATCATCAGTGTTACCGCCTGCGGTGCCGTATGTAGTAAAAGCGGGCGTTAAACACCACACATTACATTACATTACATGATAGATTGTGGGAGGACCGGAGTTCGTGGTATCAGACTGTCAGAGGCAACTTCTGATGAGGGGAGACGCCCGTAAAAGTAAATATAAGTTAATTGATGGAAATTAATCATTTCTTCACACTAGCCGTATATGGGCTAAGGATTTTGATGGATAGAGTCAACATGAAAAATTTAATGCCATGGCCGGGATTTGAACCACGGATCTCCCGATTTCGGTCCAGTCACTCTAACCCATTGAGCTACCATGGCCAACGTGCCGTCCTGACATATACGAGTCAAATGGAGAATTGAATGTCAGGACGGCACGTTGGCCATGTTAGCTCAATAGATTAAAGCGACTGAACGGAAACCAGGAGATGCGTGGTTCAAATCCCGGCCATGGCATTAAATTTTTCATGTTGACTCTATCCATCAAAGGTAAATAAGTTGTTAAGAACTTTACTAGGCAATACAGTGCGTGCAACGTTGTACAGTTAAGCACGCATACTGGCTCGCTTTGCCGAACCATATGGCTAATTTCTTTGTGCGCTCTAAAGATACTAATTAAAGAATTATTTTGTTTTTACCATGTTATAGAGCTATATTTTCTGAGAATTACTGTCCAGACCGCATGTTTGTAGCACATCTGGTTTCGGAGATATGGAAAGATAAGGCGCCTGACTAGAAACAAATGAATTATTATCTGTCAGTGAAGAAAAGCACACACGTGCTATGCTGCAGTTGTATTTTGTACCTTGTATTCAGTAAAGGGGAGACCAATTAGGAGTGCATACCTGATTTTCAAAGTTAGTAAATATACTGCTTAGCAAGCCCAGTACTGGTGCGCCTAGTAGTAACTGCAAAACAACTCATAAGATTTTACATAAATAGGGTAAACGTATTCCTGTTAATGTGTATTCCTTTTTCAAACAGATGCCAAACAAAGACATTTTGGAAAGTACAAATTTTGCTAAGAGTCGAGAATTAATGCTACAAGCTTGACACGTGAGTGCTCATTCTGTGACGAACATTGTTAAAGAACGCAAACAGTTTACCAAACTAGGAGAAGTTTCCATATTTAGATCTCAAGGGAAACATCGAGCAACTAAACAACATGCTACCAGCTTAGACAATTTTCAAAAGTGTCTTTCACGTAGAACAATTTATGATTTAAATGACAAGGGTAAATGCAACTAACAACAGTCTGACTAATGTAATGAGGAATAAAATAGAATATGCGGTTTCTGTATCTTCTCTGCATAATATTCTGAAATTTCTTCAGTTCAAATATAGGAGAGCCAATGATGGTCGCAAATTTGTGCTTGAAAGAAGCGATATTGTTGCTGCAAGACTAAAACTTCTGCGCACAATGCAAAGCATTAGTACATGACATTCATGGTGTAAAAATGTTTCATAAATACACATTCATATCTTCCATATTTATTAAGTATTTTAATGAAACAAAAATTCGTTTAAAGTACACAAGAGGCAGTATACAAATATGGCATCATTAAAATAGAAACTATATTCACAAATCGTTGGAATGTCACTATTTTGTTTCACTGTAGCAAACACCTTATTTCGTAAAACGTATTTAATTTGAATCATTTTGTTTTGAGTGCATATGAACGATAGCTACGTAAGCGAACTGCTCTCCAGTTCAAGGTTTTAAGGTTCCGATTATGAAATAATGATTGTAAATGTTCTCACACACATACTGAAATATTAAGCGAACTTCTCTGTCAGCATCTGTATCACTGTACATCTCAGCATCTGTATGATACTTGCTAGGTTGAGACAAAGAGAGATATATATTCCATCTCTGTCGCCTGCTTGTCGTGGAACTGGCAACACCAAGACAGTAGGATAACCGTATTGGATCAATCTATGTTCATTCTTATTTTGGAGCTACTCTAGTGTACACACAAATTGTTTTTTCGCAGTTTTCGTCCGCTCGTACTTGATCACTTGTAACAACGAAACTGAGAATGAACACACAACAAAACAGGTGTACCCTTACCATGAGTGTTGGAAGAGATTTGAGAGAGCTAATGGTTGGTTTTACCTTTTCCTCGAAGGATTACAGTTTATGACCTTATGGTTCATAGCACTTCGGTACAAGTTTAGTCGCTCTTAAAATTATTGCACCTTTATAAAATACATACGTTGTAACCCATTACGCATAAACCAATCCGTTTTAATGAGGTTATTTACACAAATGGTTCTCGAAAAATATTTCCGTTTCCACGTTAGACAGTTTTCCGGCTTAAAGTACACTTTTATATAGGAAACAGCTCCATTCCGAAGCTCATTTTCCATTTTTCCAGATTTCCAGCATATAAGGGGTCGCTTATAGGCAGTTTTACTGTACACAACTTTCATGAATAGAATCGCGTGAACGTCAACAATACAAACCATTTCGTTCACTCTTGCAACAAATGAGCATCTCAAATACACTATTTTCTACCTCAATACCTCACGTTTCCAGCTCTTTAGACACAGAAAAGTCTCGCCATTGAAAATATTCTGCCAGCAATGAGGGAAGATATCAAATATCGGAAAATGACGTAAGGTACTTGACACGCTTGAGGATGGATTTCTCTAGAAGAGATTTGAAAAGGCAAGAGCATCTTGAGGAAAGTGAAGCCAATCCGGATCATCTTATTTGTTAACACTGTAAAGCAGCCAACCAACTCCGTTCCTCCTACACAGGAACTCCCTCGTTAGGGTATCGACCGCAGACGCTTCACATATACGCATTATAACCTTCCAATTCAACAGATAGTCCTCAATTTACATTGAAACGAATCCTTTACCACGTCAAAATTCTTTTTCACAGTAAATATGGTGACAAAATATTGAGATATGCGCTACAGGCATAATACATAAATATTCTTACAGCTATACCTTAATAAGGAGACTATTTGATGATCCCTATTGGAATAATCCTTAAAAATTTCTGTTCTTACTTAAGACTTTACTACTTACATAAGCCTGCTCTGTTAACGATACCAGGAACTTTTGTGCAGCAAAACTTTCTCTATTTCTCACGTATCTTACAAATGGAGATAATGATAAGTACTATCTGTTGGCAGAGAATTTTAAATATACCTTTTAATGTTCAAGAAAATATCCTAAAACAATCAGTATCGTTCGCATAATTTTTTGAAAGAAAGAAAGAAAGGAAGGAAGAAAGGAAGAAAGGGAGGAAGGGAGGAAGGGAGGAAGGGAGGAAGGGAGGAAGGGAGGAAGGGAAGAGAAAGGAAGAAAGGGAGGAAGGGAGGAAAGAAAGAAAGAAAGAAAGAAAGAAAGAAAGAAAGAAAGAAAGAAAGAAAGAAAGAAAGAAAGAAGGAAAAGAAAGAAAGAAAGAAAGAAAGAAAGAAAGAAAGAAAGAAAGAAAGAAAGAAAGAAAGAAAGAAAGAAAGAAAGAAAGAAAGAAAGAAAGAAAGAAAGAAAGAAAGAAAGAAAGAAAGAAAGAAAGAAAGAAAGAAAGAAAGAAAGAAAGAAAGAAAGAAAGAAAGAAAGAAAGAAAGAAAGAAAGAAAGAAAGAAAGAAAGAAAGAAAGAAAGAAAGAAAGAAAGAAAGAAAGAAAGAAAGAAAGAAAGAAAGAAAGAAAGAAAGAAAGAAAGAAAGAAAGAAAGAAAGAAAGAAAGAAAGAAAGAAAGAAAGAAAGAAAGAAAGAAAGAAAGAAAGAAAGAAAGAAAGAAAGAAAGAGAGAGAAAGAAAGAAAGAAAGAAAGAAAGAGAGAAAGACAGAAAGAAAGAAAGAAAGAAAGAAAGAAAGAAAGAAAGAAAGAAAGAAAGAAAGAAAGAAAGAAAGAAAGAAAGAAAGAAAGAAAGAAAGAAAGAAAGAAACTATTTACCTAAAAATGGTTTCTTTTGGGCTAGCTTTTTGTTAAAAGTTATATGTTAAACATACACACAAACACACACACACACACACACACACACACACACACACACACACACACACACACACACACACATTTTATGAACTTCTTATTTATTGTTATTACAGGTGTCCTAAGATGACATTTCTGTTGAAATATTAGTGTGTAATTATTACTGGTATATATAAAAATATTTAGTGATTGATTTATTGATTTATCTATTTACTTATTCGTGTCATAAATCGAAGCCTACTTAGCCTCCTGTTTCTTTCGCGTAGTTAAACTATGCTGAATACAGCAATGAAGCATGTAATTTATATCTAAACAAATACAAGGCTTAAATAACACACATATTAGAAAACAACAGGCTTATTTTAGCTTTAAATTAATATAAAATAAGTTAATGTAATAAAAATATTAGAATATTGTCGCGGCGAAAAGCCCAGAAATTTCGGTGCCGAGAGATAACCAAGGCTTGAGCACACAAAGATCCTGCAGATAAAGATAACAGGCGGACAGTGCTTTCATAAGCAGATAAACATGGCGCTTGAGATAAGTGACTGGCCGGCCCAGATAGGGTTTCACGTAAGGAAGGTTCTAGTGATATCTCAATTGACAGAAAATAGCTGTTTTTATTTGCTCGAGAAGTCTCTCAAATTTCTCAATGAGGTATTTAAGAGAGCGACGACTCGCCAAGAGCTAGTCCTGAGTGAGCAGAAAACAGTTGTAAGAACGTGTAACAAGAGTGTTGTAGGCTGGCCCCGTAGCTCAGTCGGTAGAGCACTTGCCTGCCGTGCTAGGGGTCCCGGTTTCGATTCCCGGCAGTGGGGGTGGGGATTTTTCTCCGACCAAGATAATTCCCCATCTTCCCCCGAGTCTGGAAGTATGAATGAGAGTGTGAATGTGTGGCCTCTTTATAATGTGACGTGATGGTCTAAAATTGTGCAAAATGGTAAAAATAGTATGCCATCTATTACTACACACCCTAAACTACCAACAAGGCCAAGAAAGAAAATTCCATGATTTTCAACATTTTCGGCGAATTTTCAGTGTAAGCTTGCCTTAAATTGCTACTACTACTCCATTTTTTCCAGTCTTCCCTTTCCACGTACTGTGTTTAAAAATTTCACTGTTAACCTCAGCCTATAGTAGTTTACACATCAGAATTACCTTCATAACATGTCACTAGCATATAGACATTTGTTTTGGACATAGATATTTGTGGCTTGACTTCACTTATCTTCATTTGTTTATATGAATCCTCAAATATAGTTTACTCGTAGTCTACTAGTTCTTGGAATTTAACTAATGTTAGCACTCTATATAAGCCTTTAAAGTAATTGCACATTTATGTTCTTCACTCCACAATTGTTCTTATAGCACGTGGCTCGACTGCTCCGTCCGTCGCGTAAGCAAATATTATAGATTGTATCATAGAATGTATTTATTGTGCATATTCCAAAATGTTACTATTTACAACTTTTGGCTACATTTATTTGTTTTTACCTTGTTGCCAATTTGACTTGCATGACACCTTGGTCTTCTGCTCTACCAGGTAGCTCTTAACCTCCATACCTCCTTATTTACTTAATTAGTCCCTTTCTTCCCCCTCCTCTTCCTTCTTACATTTTTGACATTTCTGGCCCATTTTTCTTTTACTTTCTGCAAGAACTCACCAATACTTCTTACGCTCTTTTCCTCCCTGCCCGTTAACATTTTTATAGCTAGTATCCTCTTCTCTATTTTATCCCATTTTTCTTCCCAAACCCTTTTTCTCCATATGGCAACCTCCTCGCATTCTGTTACATAGTGTTCTATGTTTTCTTTTCCCCACACATAATTCACAAATTACCTTTTCACTACCTCTTATCCCTCTTGAAAATATTATTCCTGTTCTCATCCATACTAACCCTTCTCTCTCTTGCCTATTGCAGTAATCTACACATGCTTCTCGTCCCCAATACTCTTTTATTTGCTTGTAAAATTGTACTGATTTCATATTTTCTAGACTTCCCCATATTTCCTGTCTTTGTGTATCTTCTATTCTGCATTTTACCAGTTTACCCACATCACATGTATTCCTTTCCTCTAATCTCCATATGCCTCCCATTCCTACTTTTTTTAATAATTCCTCCTATCTCTGCCCACCAACTATTTGAGTTCACTAATCTTTTTTGCTGTCTCATGCATAATTTCATAATTTCCCCTCTTCTTTAACCAAACACCTATACCAAAATTTTATTATTCTTTCCATTATTATTCCGTTTATACTTGTCTTTCCTAATTCTATTAAAGCTACTTCGCTAGGTGCTGAGCTTGGTAAGCCTAGTAGCTCTTTACAAAACCTTCTGTAGTTTTGGTCCACCGCTTTGTTTACCTCTGCCCTCCCCCCAGATCTCCACTGCATACAACATTTTGGATTCAGCTAGTGCTTCATACATTCTTTCTTACCATTTGGATGTCATTTCTAGTTTATATTTGCATATTCTTATTCCATTCATTGCCGCCCTTCCTTTAGCTTCAATTTTTCTCCTGTGTGCTCCCCACTTTCCATTGTTATTCAACCTTACTCCTAAATATTCAAATTCATTGACTACTCCTACCCTTTTGTCATTTAGTACCGACTTTATGTCTTTATGCGTTAAAACAGTTGCAGAACGCAGTGCAGTATATCCAGTGAAACGGACGGCAATGGAGTGACTGGACTACACAGACTAGTTCAATCCGGGCAACTGCCTCTTGTCTTTCGGAGCAGAACCAAGTCCGCTCGCACCATTGTTGTGCATTCAATTGGAAATGCACCGTTTCTTTCTGCAGCACTTTTAACGAAGGGATATCCGCTTAAGTAAAAGACAGGGTGGTTCACTCACCTATCAAATCTGCTTCACGTGTTCCATCATATTTTACAGGGTGTCCCAGATTGACTGACGTATACACTCTTTGAACTGTTATTCCTCCGCAACAAAATGATGCGGGCATACAGTTTTTGGTATAAATGATCTACAGCTACTGGAAAAACAGCAACAGGTTCATAGGTCTTTACTTCTTTATAAACAGCAATGACAGCGAGATTATCATTCGAGGAACGTAATTGGATACTGAAGTGTTATTGGAAAGTGGAGAAAGTTGTTCAAGTGCAACCACGTTGGATGCTTGATTTTGGTACATCACCACCAACAAGGGTAACAATAACGAGAGTTTGAGACAAGTTTTAAGACGATGGAATGCTGCAACATGTGTTGAAGGTCGGTGCAAAAAAACGAGAGTCTGTTACACTTCTGCAACTCCAAAAGAAGTACGTGAGGCAATGATCTCGTGAGTTTCGTATCAAGAAAAGCAGTGTTAATCGAATTTTTCGGGGCCAAAAATGGAAACCTTACAATTTCGACACTTCTCCACGCACAAAATGAGGACGTTTCAGATAGGCGACTGCAATTTTGTGAGCGATTCCTGCTGAAATGTGATGTAAGGGAAGATTTTCCAGATATTTTGAACATGTACGGGCTTAAGAAATAAAACACAAGATAAATTTTCTTTATCTCTCATTTTGTTGCGAAAAAACAACAGTTTCGAGAGTGTATACATCAATTTGGGAAACTCTGTATGCACAAAGATTACAATAAATATTGCCCGATTGAACAAGTAGATTTGGGAGAAATGTTGGGAGAATTAATATGCAATCTCGTGAATTAATATTCAAGTTGTCCATGGACTGTCATAAATTGAGTTAAAGATACATTTGCAGAGCAATATCTCACATTTAACTGTAATTTTATAAGAAAGAACTCCTTCAGTCTGTTAACCTAAGAGGGGGACTCGCAAAGTTTTAATTATCACCCTTCAAAATTGCGATAGAGAGTTTGTGTTAATATGTGCTTGTTAGTTCTTCTCTACGTAGTCACCATCTAAGTTTACACATTTTTCCCGGCGTTTCTTGACCTTCCGAATACCTTGATTGTAGAAGTAAGTCTGCAGAATTCGCTTTAAACTACTCTTACACTTAATGACGTCATTTGTGATGTCAAATCGGCACCCACGCAACGGATTCTTCATTTCCGGGAAAAAGAAAAAGTCACTTGGAGCGAGATCGGGCGAATAAGGCGGAATCTGTAAGGTCTTAAAGCTACATTCCTTTGCTTTGTCAACTGCAACTTGAGATAAATGAGCTGGTGCATTGTCAGCCAGAAGACGAATACCTTTGGAGAGCATATTACGTCGTTTCTTAATCAGAGCTGCTCGTAACTTGTCCAGAAGATTGCAGTAATATCTGCCTGTGATGTTTTGACCCTTGGTAACATAACCTGTAAGGATGACTCCACGAAGGTCCGAGAAAACTGAAAGCATGATCTTCCAGGCTGACTTTTGCATCTTTGTCTTTTTTGGGAGGGGGGAATCGGTATGTGTCTATTCCATGTTCATTGTATTTGTTTCTAGATGATACTGATAGACGCAGGACTTATCTATGGTTACCAGACGATAAACAAAATCATCTTTATCCTGTTCCAACAGCATCAACATCTGTCTTGAAAGGTTACGCCGTGTTTGCTTTTGGAAAGGGGTTAGCAAACGTGGAACCCATCGTGCAGACACCTTAGACATATGCAGTTCGTCATGAATAATTTCGCACACACTACCATAACTAAGATGTGTCTCATTCAAGATCATTTGAATGGCTGTCTTCCAGTATTAAACACTCCACTTTCTTCACTGTGACAGGATCGTCTGTCATTGACGGTCTACCAGATCTTGGCTCATCTGTCAGGGTCATATGACCTATTTGAAAATTTCTTTTGCACCTCACAATAGTGCCATATGATGGGCAATCATTTCCATGAACATCCATCATCTCATGATGGATTTCCCGTGCGGTTTCATCCTTGAAATTTCGGAACTTGATCAAACTGTGAGCCTCAGTTGTCTCCATATTACATCTAAGTCACTTGTGGCATCCACTGTAAAAAAAAGGCTCAAATCACTGAAACTACGAGCATTATGTCGATGACAGTGAAACATTTTTCATCACCCTAGCATAAAGAATACCGGGTTAAAACTTTACGACACCCCTCGTATGAAGAAAGGAAAATATAAAAATTAAAACTATATGGAAGAAGGCAAGTATCTTTAATAACGTTACATTTAGCAACTTTAGTGTAGATTGTCACATATTCAGGAAACAATTTAGTACTTTTTAAAGAGTAATATTATAAAATGTATTTAGACATTTTGGTGCACATAATCTGAACTTTGAATGGTAACCATCCTATCAACGGTTTTTCGCAGCGTCACGTCCCATTGTTTCAATAGTACAGCTTCATTACTGAACGATCTTGAGCACGATCCAATCAAATTAAGCAATTTTTATTATGCAAGCTAATAGCACTTCCCATTCTATACATGATTATCTCATTAATGGAATGGGGTGAAACAATAGCTTCTTCCGGTTTCAAAACCCATTGAAGCGTAGAATCCGGAAGAGCTGTTATAATAATCTACAATGCCTTACTCCCCTCTTTACTTCAATCTAATTTCCAGAACATAAAATGTGACCATAACACAATTTCCGCCCTTAAATCCCTTTACATCTCTGCCGCTGAAGTGTATTTCATGTTTCCTTTATGAAAGCAAACAAGATTAACGACATGAAAGTTCTACACCAAAACGTGTTTATCTGTATTTCGGAGAAGTAAAAATGTGAAGAGCGCTAATCAGTTAATTGACACACAACTAATGAGAGCCGTTAGGAAACTCTAGCCCACCGCATTAGTAATTGTAACGGAGTTATCTTACGCCAAAGGTTAGCCGCCGCTAATTAGGTTTTCACATCGACGCTGTTAGTGCAGCAACATAGGAAAACAAAAAACCCAACATTGTGTTGTAGTGCAAAAGATGATGAGATTTAATGGAATGCAGCACCGAAATTGTCTAAAAATATGGCAAAAAATATATTTTTTTTTTCTTGTTTTGGTTTTGGACTAATAAAATACTTTGAACCTTATAGTATCACAATCCAACTAAATTTGTGATTTTGAGGCATTTAAATGCCCGTGCGCACGTGCGTGCCAGCCCTTGGATTCACACAATTCTGTCATTTGAGTTCGGCTAAATGTACTAAATTAATACATTTGAAATTAGCGGACTAATACCTGTGTACCAGAGGCTGGCATCAGATGAAATCCTAAGGAGATGTACATTGGGTAAGACACAAAATGCAAATGAAAGTTTACATAACATGATATGACATAATTGCCCATAAGAAATATTTCTTACAAAGAAGAGACTTCAGATTTCTGTGACATCAACCATCACTGAATTTGATTTTGGTTGCTCTGCCTCACTCAAGCTGCAGTCGGACATAATGGGCACAGATTTCACCAGCATCTCTAAAAATTAACCGAGGGAAGGACCAATTACGCTTATTTCATTCAGCAATTTCTGCGAAGGTAACTTCTAAAACATCCAGAAGGAAACTAAAATTGAAGAAAACTGCTTCAGAAGAGAGAAGGAAGAGGCAGGAGGGTCCAAATTATCTATCTGGAGGGTTTTAGTCTACTTCAAGGCATGTAGCTGAGAAGGAAAATGTTTTGCATTTTAGAATCTGATTTACTGAGTTATAGTTTTTTCAACATTTTTTGTCATTCAAAATGTACCACACGTGCAGTTTTGATTCAGTCGCTCTAAAATTTTCAACACATGCTCTTAGAAAGTAAACAAAGGTTTCTATCATATGAATTTTAATATTGATTATATTTCAAAAGTTATTGATATAAAAAGTCAAAGGTTTAATCATTTTTTGGCTTTTTTGTGTTTGCTCCATACCTTTTTTACTTTTGGAACTAAAGGCATTATAAGAAATTCTTATGTTAGATCTTTTCTTCATAACCATCAGAATATTTTTAGAATTAGAAAAATTACAATTTTAAACATCTTCCTCGCGTGAAGCGGTTTGAATTTTTCCCAAATTTAGAATTTAACAAATTAATTACTCAAAAAGTATTGAAGATATAAAAACTAAATTTTGAATTCTGTGTCCACTATGCATCGGGACTAAGTGGTAAAAATTTCAACCAGTTTGGTTGAAAATTGCTGGATTTGGGGTTTTCGGTGCTGCATCACCATAAATCCATGCCGTTGCTCACAAAATCCTGAGTGATTCGTAAAGATTACACTTATGCCTGATTTTAACAGATATTAAAATCGACGTTAACAAATTTAACGAAACAATTGTCCCAGCGCTAACCAAACTTGCATTTCACCAACCAGTTTTCTGAAAATGTTAAAAAGCACGTGTTAACGCCAAGAGACTTGTAAATATTACAGCTATAGAAGGCTATGGATAAGTCGTATTATTTTCTGATCGTACTGTGATGCGTTTTTGTTTTCATTTTCGTTATCACACAGTTCAAAAAATGACGGGTGAGCAAAATCGTAAACAAAAGCCGTGAGACAAATTTCTCATCGTTGGAGACAGATTTGTTAATTGAATTGCTGACGAAGTATAAGGATATCGTGGAAAATAGGAGGACGGATGCGGTGAATTTAAAAGAGAAAGATGTCACGTGGGAAAATATAAGAAACGTATTTAATTCAAATGTATTTTTTTTTTTTAATTTACGTCCTCCAACGTTAAGTCATATCGGACGGTGAATGGATTGGGTGAAATGATGCTCAAATGAGTCCAGGGTCCATGGAGCTTAGCGTTACCCAACATTCGTATTGAAGGATAAGGGAAAACCCCGGAAAAAACCTTATCCATGTAACTCACCCTGACCGAGATTCGAACTCGGGACCTCTTGAACGTGAGGCAGATATGCTACCATCTACGCTACCGAGGCGCGCTTCAAATGTATGTATCACTACTACAAGCATGAAACAACTTCGTCAGTATTACGTAAATTTAAAACGAAGAACGAAGAAGGACAAGTGCCGAGTGACTTGAGTGTTTCAAGACGGGAGGTGGAAAATGTATTATCCACATAATTCAGTGAATTATAAAATGTCAAAGTTATTAATGCTTGAAGCAAAGGCGAGATCGGCATATTCCTTTCGATGCATGTTCTAAATCAGAATTACGTCAATTTAGAACGAGGTGCGAAGAAGGACGAGTGACTTGAACGTTTCCAGGCGGGAGGTGGACAGTAATTCAGTGAATTATAAAATCGCAAAGTTATTAATCCTTGAAGCAAAGGCGAGATCAGCATATTCCTTTCGATGCATGTTCTAAATCAGAATTACGTCAATTTAGAACGAGGTGCGAAGAAGGACGAGTGACTTGAACGTTTCCAGGCGGGAGGTGGACAGTAATTCAGTGAATTATAAAATCGCAAAGTTATTAATCCTTGAAGCAAAGGCGAGATCGGCATATTCCTTTCGATGCATGTTCTAAATCAGAATTACGTCAATTTAGAACGAGGTGCGAAGAAGGACGAGTGACTTGAACGTTTCCAGGCGGGAGGTGGACAGTAATTCAGTGAATTATAAAATCGCAAAGTTATTAATCCTTGAAGCAAAGGCGAGATCGGCATATTCCTTTCGATGCATGTTCTAAATCAGAATTACGTCAATTTAGAACGAGGTGCGAAGAAGGACGAGTGACTTGAACGTTTCCAGGCGGGAGGTGGACAGTAATTCAGTGAATTATAAAATCGCAAAGTTATTAATCCTTGAAGCAAAGGCGAGATCAGCATATTCCTTTCGGTGCATGTTCTAACTTCTCTTGTACTTCCGCAGTAACCTTCCCAACAACTTGTTTCGACAGTCTATACCTCCGTAGAAAATATTCTTCTAATAGCTCCTCAAAATAATTACTCCTCATAGGCCGTACCGTATTAGGAATGCCATTTAGACGGTCTTAAATATAGCAAATCGACATCAACGCTGCATTCACGCCCGCCATCTTGACTATTTACAATGTTTTAGGATTTAACAACAGAAATTTGGCTTATTAGTTTAACAAGAGATTTAACACGAATTTTAAGCTACCACATGTTGGTGAAGTGCAATTTCATATTGTCTGAAGATTTACGGAGAGTATCCTCGCCAATGTTAGTTATTTTGGTTCGAATGGATTCCTTGAGAACATCAATTTTCCGTGACCTATTCTTGTACACTCTATTTTGAAATGCTTCCAGAAGAAAAGTCCGATGAGGTTAGACCAGTGGATCTGGGGGTCCGCAAACCTTTTGAGATTATTCGATTATCAAAGAAATTGTACATGAGAGAGTGCAACCAAAGGAGACTGGGTTTCACGAAGTGTTCGTTGATGCAGATGGTAAGAAGAACTTCATTTGTGGCAAATACATTTAAAGAAAATACAAAATTACTGTGAGCGGTAATAGCCCCAGGGCTGGGCGGAATAGCCCCGTTAATTCTGAGATTTTCTTTCTGTACAACATTCGCTGTTTTGTTTGATCACAACCATAGCAAGTAAAATATGTGTACTTATAACATCTGTACGGTTTAAGAGATTAATAATGATTGTTCTGCTCTAGTTTAACATAAAAGTTGTTTTTATTTGTTTTATATCTTCATAAATTTGAAATGAGCGGAACAGCTCCACTCTAACCTAGCTGCTTTTTATCCTCTTAAAGGTTTTTCAGAAATGTTTTCTCAAATTTGTGACATTAGCTTTTCCGACTCATCCTGCTTGTAGTGCTAATGAGCAGAATTTTTAAGGAAACTAAGCGCTTCAGCACAAAGAATGCGGCAATAAATGAATATCTGTAAGATCTAGAAGCCACAAAGAAGTATATATAGTAGTGATGGACTATTCGGAGGGTATTTGGCACGTCGACTAGATGAGACCATTCTAACTAGTGGTGGTCCTCGGAAGAGAGGATGATGTGAGAGTAGACAGAGGTTGGCCGACCCCAAAGAGTCAGTGTAGTACAGAGGACGAGGTCCCTGAATTGTAGCAAATAGAACCTCCCTTGTATAGAAAATGAGTAGTTGTCAAACATTTTTATGATTACTCACTCAGATGAGATGTTCTTCCTATCCCCAAAAGCGCTTTTCGATCAGGTTTTGATCATCTTCAAAGTATACAACTATTGAAACATGTACAAACAGCTAATGAATTAGATATTTGGGAAAAAATTTATATCCTAAATAGTGAAACAAAAAACCTGTTGAATTTTGAGATACCACCATAAAACAGTGTTTTACAACTTATTAAAAAAGTTAAAATATCCAACATTGATGTCGTTGAAACAAATTTAAAGAACTTAGACCCAGTTGAAATTAACCCATATGTCAACCAATCTAGTTTACTTCAGGAACATATGAGTGAGGAAGTACATCTCTCAAAAACAACCAGTAACCTAAATATTGGTCCAGAGAACGAGGGGGAAAAAGAAAAAATGGAATTTCATCCGCCACCACAGGTCGACAGTTCAATCAACCCACATCCAGAGGTAAAACAGTTACAACCAGTCCACACCACAGATGACCATCAGCCACCTGTGTCCGGCCACAATGTTCCAGTCCCAGAAGTTGGCAGCACAAATCAGGAGATAACCAAATGACTGTCACAGGAGCAGAAGTTTCTTGGAAGGTTCAGCTCGTCTCCACCTCAGTAGCTGGTCAACACACACACTGAAGATGATCAAAACCTGATCGAAAAGCGCTTTTGGGGATAGGAAGAACATCTCATCTGAGTGAGTAATCATAAAAATGTTTGACAACTACTCATTTTCTATACAAGAAATATCTCACTTTTAATAACTTGACTATGTCTTCTAAAAAAAAAGAACCTCCCTTGTTGTGGGCTTATGGCAATCATCATCTCACCTGCCTGGCCCCGAAACAGTCACGAGGCTGATTTGGAGACTGGAGGGCGCCTCCCCAGAGCAGGATACGTGTGTGTGTGTGTGTGTGTGTGTGTGTGTGTGTGTGTGTGTGTGTGTGTGTGTGTGTGTGTGTAGTGTTTAACGCCCGCTTTTACTACATACGGCACCGCAGGCGATGGCACTGATGATACATGAGATGAAGATGGAGCACCGGTGGAATGAGATGGAGGGGGAAACCGGAGATCCCGGAGAAAACCCGCCCAGCGCCGTGTTGTCCACCACAAATCTCACTTTGCGGTCGCCTGGAATCGAACCCGAGCCGCCTTGGTGAGACCAGAGCAGAATACTCCATTCAGGCTTCCAAAACCGGAATTACGCCTGACGCGTTACTGAATCGGCCCACTAGGCCGGCTCGGAGACCGAAGTCCATCCTGCCGTAGGGAAAAAACCTTTTCCTCAGAGCATATCCTTCTGCCGTCCTTCACCGTGGCGTAGAAGGGCTAAGACAGCATGCCTTGGTACCTGGCCACGGAAAGCGGCCCGGGTTCGATCCCACCCATGGGGTGCGGATTTTAAGTCCTGGGTGTAGGTCCGGTGCCCACTCAGCATCGTGAGGAAAGTGAGGAGCTTACGCTAGGTAAGCGGCCATGGTCACGGAAACCAACATTCCGGCTGGGGGATGCCGAGATACTGACCACATCTCCTCCCCGTATCGGTTGGGTGATCGTCCACCTCTGCCGTGCGTAAGCGCGCGTGAGGCCGGCAGTCGGGTTGGTAGGCCTTGTCCCTCTATGGGCTGTCGCGCCATGGGTTATTATTATTATTATTATTATTATTATTATTATTATTATTATTATTATTATTATTATTATTATTATTATTATTATTATTATTATTATTATTATTATTATTATTATTATTATTATTATTATTATTATTATTATTATTATTATTATTATTATTATTATTATTATTATTATTATTATTATTATTATTATTATTATTATTATTATTATTATTATTATTATTATTATTATTATTATTATTATTATTATTATTATTATTATTATTATTATTATTATTATTATTATTATTATTATTATTATTATTATTATTATTATTATTATTATTATTATTATTATTATTATTATTATTATTATTATTATTATTATTATTATTATTATTATTATTATTATTATTATTATTATTATTATTATTATTATTATTATTATTATTATTATTATTATTATTATTATTATTATTATTATTATTATTATTATTATTATTATTATTATTATTATTATTATTATTATTATTATTATTATTATTATTATTATTATTATTATTATTATTATTATTATTATTATTATTATTATTATTATTATTATTATTATTATTATTATTATTATTATTATTATTATTATTATTATTATTATTATTATTATTATTATTATTATTATTATTATTATTATTATTATTATTATTATTATTATTATTATTATTATTATTATTATTATTATTATTATTATTATTATTATTATTATTATTATTATTATTATTATTATTATTATTATTATTATTATTATTATTATTATTATTATTATTATTATTATTATTATTATTATTATTATTATTATTATTATCATTATCATTATCATTATCATTATCATTATCATTATCATTATCATTATCATCATCATCATCATCATCATCATCATCATCATCATCATCATCATCATCATCATCATCATCATTATTATTATTATTATTATTATTATTATTATTATTATATCCTTCTTCCATGCACCGCCGAGACACCCGCCGACACCTCTATCCTTGAATAGAAGAGAGATGATGTCAAATGACAGCGGAGATGAAAGGAAGGGACAGAAATTCAGGGGGTTTTCGCCTAGTGACCCGGGAAAACCCCCAAAAAACCCGTGGATCAGGTTGCTTGGCTATGGCAATCAATGTGGGCCTCAGACGAAACGGCCTTAGCCATCCCGCTCGGGTAATATATATAGCTTATTATACTTTGTCTCACGCAGTTTAATCCTGCTGTAAACAACAAGGCGGAGCTGACTCAACTCGCCACTTGTTAGACGATACACACATGCACATAAGTTTTGCAACACTAGCAGCGCTAACTTCTAGAAAATAAATAAATATATTTGGGTTACACATTAACGTATTAAATCTGTGAGCTAGAATATGAATAGAATCATGCAGTAGCATAATGGTTACCTTACTATAAGTGATTTCCGCCCTCGCTTTTGAAATTTCAATCCAATATCTATCAATAATCGATGGAGAGTACTTCGTCAAACATTTGGTAAGTGTGTATCAGAATTTACTGCATGCAAAACCTTATTTAGAATCAGCGGTTCATTTCTGAAAAAATAATCATGATATTTACTGCCTATAGCACTTTTCGTAAAATCGTCGTATTTCTCCACGCACTGTTTGCATTTACGCGATTTTCCCGATGTTCTTAAGAGTTCCGAATGCTTGCTCTTCCAGTCTAACATTATGTACAGTACTTGCGGAAACACCAAGGAGATCACCAGTTTGCTTCTCAATGTTTTTATAGACCATTCCGGGTTTCTTTCTTTAAGCACCGCGAAACAATACACGATCATTGGCCCCTTGCCACTTTTTAAAGGTTTGCCTCGATTGTGTTTCATTTCGACTGAAGCACCGGCCTGCTCCATGATGAAAAGCTTACTGATTTTAAATTGCATATACATCAGTGTTCTTGGGCTTGTGAGGTACGCGAGATGTACAGGAAATACAGTGTTAAATATCAGAAGTAACTCTACACTATAAACAATAACATTTTAATCAGCACTCAACTCAATACAGACCTCGTTGTGAGAGAGCTGCCTGGTATAGGAATGCAAAAATATTATGTAATAGCAGTGTCCTTTTGTACCAATTCGTTAAATAAAATGCAGCTTAATTTAACATAATAAGTTAAAGGTGTGTATAATTTCGCCTGACTTCTGTCTAATCTGTATATAGTATACAGAACACATCTATGTGATAGGTGAAGCAGAAAGATAAAACGTGGGGCTATTACGTTTATAATAATCGAAACATTTGCATACTTTTCTCCCTCCGAAATTAGCTCGCACAGAGCAGTGATCAGAAAACTACTTACAGTACTGTACTTATAGGACAGGTTTATCGTACGTATGCAAATAAAAGAAAACGACCATTAACTTCGCTAAACCAATCAACAGCTTAACCGTTTTCTGTCCCAATATCTCTGTCTCTGTCTCTCTTTCCACCCAGATGTTTACAGCAGGATTAAACTAGGTTGAGAGAGATTATATTCAGTTTGCTACTATAGAAAATCGCAACATTCTTTAAGTGCCAAGAACTGTAGTATTACTGAGAAGATGCACGAAATAATTCAGGAGATTTATATAACGTCATCAAATCCGATAGTGGCACAAGCTGGAAACCACACTAAAGGTAGTGAGTGGCTCGTTAAAACAGCAGTCCATCTGTGTGGTGTAACGGATCCTTTATTCAGAGTCCGCTCGCTAATGAGGATCCTGCTCTACCCAGAAGATAGTGCTTACCGGAAGAAACTATCCACCTACGTCATTTATTAACAGTTCCCCCTCCAATTTAAATTAACGATTTCCTAATCAGATTAAATTACCTGTTAAATTCCCATCCGTACCACCACATCCAGTCTCAAGTTGTAACACACTGATCATCTAGGCTAACCTACAGTTCAGTTCCAGTCAAAGATATCGAGATTCAACAGAAGTAATTATGGACGTCACTTGGAATCAGTTGTAGAAGGAGAGAAACTAAAGTCTTGAAATATTTTGTAGTTAAAACTTGGTTGTGCAGTGCTCAGTGTTGGCTAATAACTATTCCATTTTAGTTATATCGTATTTGTGGCACAATTCAGAAATTTTCAATTGATGTTATCACTTTTATAATTTGTTGCTTATTATACACTATTATTGGAAAGAGCAACGATTGTCAGGCATACGTTTAGAGAACTAATGGCTTTAGTGCTATGCGTATTTGTTTTTCAACTACTTTGATTTTAATCTCTCACTTGTCTTCACTTGTTGTTTTCTCTGTCACGTACCTAGAGTACGCACCTGTTCTATTCCACAAAAACATGCTAGTTCGAGATTTTACCACGGGTAAGTCACTTGAGCCCCCTTGAATTCAAAATCGTTTTAATTTCGAAAAAAGAGTGATATATTAATTTTTATTACGGGTGTGAAGAGTTCCTCATCCCAAACTATACTTTATATGGTACACTCCTGGATATAAGCAAAGGATTATTGTTTTACGATTGCTTTCTATCTTAGCTGGTTTTATTCAAGTAGAACTTGGTAGGCTTGCAATCTGCTTCAGAAATGTGCTGCCCGACGCCGAATTAGTCTCACTGGAAAGGGAGAGCCAGCAGAACACATGGGTCTGAGTCGTCTTTTCTGTTCTATGCTTAAATACAGCTCAAACAGCGCAGATATACGAGGGCTGTTCAATAAACAATAATCACAATTTTGTTTGACAACGTACCTTTATTCATCATCATAATTTTGAAGGTACTTCTAAAAATAGTCTTCCGTGAATGCGATGCACTTGTCCCAGCGTTTCTGCCGGTCTTCAAAGACATGCTGGAAACCAGTTTTTGAGAAATCCTTCAAAATCGCCTCCGCAGCCTTCACAACTGCTTCTGATGATCGATAATGCCTCCCACGAAGGCGTTTATTCAAGTTAGGGAATAGAAAAGCGTCACATGGGGCTAAATCCGGACTATAGGGAGGGTGAGGGATGCACTTCACGCAACAACATTGGAAATATGCGGCTGCTTCACGGAAATGTGGTCTTTTGCGCCTGATGTGGACTTGCACTGTTTTCAGGACATCCCTGTAGTATTGTACAGTTACTGATATGTGTGCACGTACAACATGCTGATATACCATTCGATTAATATCAAAGAATGAGTGGATCATATCTTTCCCAGTAGAAGCAACCACTTTTGCTTTTTTGGGGGGTTGGTGATGAAGGAGATTTCCACACTGAGATTTATTGTTTGCTCTCAGGATCAAAATGATGCAACCAAGTTTCATCAGCAGTGATTACGTTTGAAATAAACCAGGATCTTCCTCTAACATCAACTTAAGTGCATGTTACCTCCATTGCAGCGATAGGCAATACTGAACATGTCTGAACTTGCCCGGTTCTCACAGGCGGGAACCAGGAGTACCAACAATGAAACTACTACTTCGTGTTTGCTTCACATTAAGCTAACCTGAATATAATAAGATTGAATTTTAGTGCGAAAAATTATGACCGTAAAAAATAATTATCATTCTTTATTGAACAGTTCTCGTACAACATAAGGGGGATTACGGATAATCGAAAAGTGGCAAATTAAAGCATCCTCGCCCAAGATTCGCCCCAAGTTCTTTATTTGTTTCTAAACTCTTTATCCTGATACTTTCTCTTTTAAAACAAATACACACCATAAGCACGTGTTCTTAATGTCGCTTTATGTCTCTTTCGTACGCATCAACTTGTGCTGCACTGTCACAACTCAAGTGAACACTGTTACTGAAATTCGAAGTATAGTGTCCTGTTCGGCCTCACATAGGTTTTTTATACTCTGCCGAACGCGGAGAGAAGGTTCTGGTGACGGAATATTCTCGAGTAGTGCTCAAGTGTCGTTTGCAGTAGCGATACAGCTTGCTTCTGACTTCACAACTTCATCTAGTGGCTCTCTTTAAGAGCAGGGCGCAGTGTCCCGTGACAATGTTTGGAAATGATTTTGAATGTATAATATATGAGATCTTTTTAAAGTTAAATTAAGAGTTTTGTGTTACTTATCCAATCTTGTGATAGAAGGTACATATGAAGTTACAATTTTGAGTGTGCTAAACAACGTAAGAATAGTGGATGTTAACGGCGTTTTTTTTTTTTTTGGGGGGGGGGTCTTTCCATACTGCACATCCTTAATGTTTGTGTAAATTTGGCTAAACATCTGGTAGATACAGAAACTACTGTCAGTACACCTGTCTCGAAACGGGATATCCAGATTGAACGAGTCCGAATGTAAGAACCTGGGAAGCCAATATTACTTTTCTCGTAATGCTGGACATGCAAAGGAATTGGATTTCAAAGCCCTCACATACGTACAGGCTCTTAAAAATGTACTGTTGGTTAAAGCATGGTGTTTTGTTTCATTCCCAATATACTTATAAGGAAATATGTGGTAAAATTATTTCCGCAAATGTTTACCTGGGTTCATATGAAGTTAACACATCAGATTTGCGTCTGAGAAGTATTTTCTGCAATCTACAAGTGCCAAGTACACTTGAGGTAAAATTTACAAGGCAAAAAATTCTTAGTCGCTGGTCTTATTAGAAAGTTGCAGAGAAGGGGGTGGGGGAAGGTGGCGTGTTTGGACTGAAGAAGCTCTAGACAAATTTGCATTTCGTATAGAAAATTCGCTACTGTAATGAACTCGTAAGCTTGCAAAGCAGGTAAAGTTTTTGCTCACGGTACCTTCAAGTTATTAAAACTTAAACCTTGTAAAATAAAGACCGTGCGTGAACTTGGGATCAGTGATGTTAACATAAGGGCGCCTTGAAGACGAAAAAAGGAGACACAAACTGACTTAAGGAAGAAGAATCTTATGGATAATTTTAATTACTACACATAAACAAAGTTCTTATTCTTCATCAACTCAATCTCCATAAATAATTAACCAATCTTCAAATTATTAAACCGAAATTTGGACTACATTTTCTTTTAAGCACCATAGTGTTACAGTGTTATTTTAGGTGAGATGAGATGAGTTGAGGTAAGTTATGAGAGTATAAAACAGGGGAAGGCAGGTGGTAGTGGGGTGACATCAGCTCTGCCAGCTCTCACCGCAAAATATGCCCCCGAACAAGAAGTTTAGCGTGTGACGTCACCGCGCTGATTACTTCTGACGAAGGGGAAGGAATAGTTTGATGTGTGCGGGTAGGAAAGACAGGAAACGTATCGGGTGTTAATAATATGCACAATTTACATTATAATGCTGACTACTTTAATTACACAATTGGTCACAGTTTATAAACAATTACATTTTGGCTCTGTGTTATGAGAACATATATAAAACTTCAAACTCGCATTTTATCTGAAGGTCTGGCATGTTATAAAGTAAATAAAATAAAACTAAGTAATTTTCTCTGCAAATTAGAGGAGACCCATTCAGAACAGAATTACGTGGACAATTTCCGACACTTTCTGTTTGGTTTTTCTTTAACTAGTTTATCAATGTCAGGACGTAATGTCTGAGAAACTTTTAAATGAAATGAAATGAAATGTGTAGTATTTAACGCCCGCATTTACTACATACGGCACCGCAGGTGTTGACACTGATGATACATGAGATGAAGATGGAGCACCGGTGGAATTAGATGGCGGGGGAAACCGGAGGTTCCGGAGAAAACCCGCCCCAGCGCCATGTTGTCCACCACAAATCTCACTTTGCGATCACCTGGTATCGAACCCGGGCTGCCTGTGTGAGAGCCAAGCGGTCTAACCGCTGAGCCACGGCGCGGCCTTTGTAATTGAAGACTACATATTAGATTGTGATCCAACAAGGTACTTCGGGGTTTGGACCTAGGTAATTTCATAACAGAAAAAAATTTTTGGCACACATATGTCGAGCCAAACATACACAATGTCCGTCCGGCAAGTGAATACAACCTCGGAAATCTGGTTTGGGGGACATTCTTATAAAAATCAGCCAAGTCTTTCTTGTGTGTATATTTGTCCTTCAATAAATCGTCACATTATAAATTTAACGGTTCCATTAGGTACGTGGCAGCTACATTGTTGTCAACGAGTGTGCTACATCTGACTGAACCCTCAGATTCTGTACTCACAGCGCCACTTATATAGGCAACTTGTATTACATGGCTCTTGCCTGGCGTCACACGCACTGCAGGCCTCACTCCCGGCTGAAATACGTCACAATTCACGAAACTGTCTTCCTCTGGTATAAAATGAGCATGCAGAAGGGTAAGGCTTAATTAAGTTAGATTACGGGGTGCTGTTTTTTTTTTTTTTTAATTTACGTCCTCCATTTTTGTCATATTAGACGATGAATGAAATGGGCGAAGTGATGCTAAAATGAGCCTGGGTTCATAGAGCAGTGTCCATTCATCTTTAGGTTAAGGGAAACAGCAAGGAAAGGACCTTATCCAAGTAACACTCCTTGACTGACTTCGAAATTGGAACCTTTTGAAGGTGAGGTGGACAGGCTACCGCATACGCTAAAGGGGCGGGCGAAGTTAAGTGAGAAGGGGATAATATGAGCAAAACATAATTTTTATTTTAACTACTTAAACTAAAATCAAGTTAAAACAAAATCTCCTTTTAAAATTAATAAATTTAAAGGTACTCAATGTAATGTTAATAATAAGATGATATCCACGATAACAACCTCTTACTCTTCTATACCTAATAGCAGAATAATAAGTAGAAGAGGAGAGTCTATGCTTAAATTAGACTGCATTCTATTATGATTGGGAGAATATATTATTTTAAGGGAAGGAACTTTGTTAGGATAGATTATGGTATAATAAATATTATAAGAGAAGGGCTAAGTCCAAGTTAAATTAAGTTGGGCTAGTTTTGTACACCTTTGGAAATATTCCTTACTTTTACTCCAGATGTAAGTATTAGAAAACTTATAAAAGGCAACTGTAGCTGTGAAAAACGGAGACAAGTCTCAGAAAAGGGACACCAACCTTTAAAAATCGTATAAACTACTTTAATATTACTATTAATATAAAATTACTTAAAAATGCCAAAAATGCCTCTAACCCTGACGAAAATTCTTGTAGGAAACATACCGAAAGAGCCAGAATAACATATATTAAGAACACATATACTTATAGGTGTGGACGACTACTTCGAAATAAGATAAACGAACAACTAAATGTGAGATGAATGTCTTAATAGCTCCGTAAGGTAGAGTCAGACTTAAAAAATCAATGCCACAGCCAGGATTTGAAGCATGATACTAACAATGTAGTGCAGTAATGTTGTACTACACTTAAATATTCTAATACGGTAGCTTCGATTTAAAAGCTCTACTTTTATTGTCAACTGTCTAACAAGGTTACTTGAAATAAATAATTTGTGGAGATCTATGGATATACATAGGTTTCCAAAATTATGTTCGGTATACGTTCCATGGCTGTACAAAATTATATAAAATCACTCCCGAATGAAGAGCACTGTACAAGTCCTGAATTTTCATAAATGCAATATATGCAGTTTATTTATATAATATAAATGCTTTTAAACTTCAAAATGCTAGGATAATTTTGTAAAACAAAAATAGTTATGAACATTCCTCCATTAAGGTATAGCTTGTTATTCGGAGGTGATTTCCTCAAAATCGTTAAATTAAATGTTTATTATGTGTTTCAAATGGGAAGAGTTCTCGCCTGTAGCGAATGAGATGCGTTAGAGCCTTTAGCGTTGCCACCTTGTTATCCCCACTCTTTTTATATTTCACTCTCTCTCGCACACTTGCGAGTGTTCGTGGCGCTAGACGTAAGGGAACGCAAACTGAATTTTCCAGTTTTATAATAATGCAGTTGTTGAAATCACATTTGCAACATGGATATTCGTATAATACGCAAATTTTTAAGTATTTAGTTTAAAATTAATTATAGTTTATGAATTACTTATTTTTATAATCCAACGAACATACCTGTACTGCATCCGCATAGCTGTGAATGTTACTTACGTTAAGTGATAATCCGTCATTTTCATTGTCTTAAACGTCTGAGTACTGCAAATTTATGATGATAGGTTCCAAAATCCCGTTACGTGCTATTTCTTTCCAAAAGTCGTCTTCTTGTGGTTTATCTGATGTCTCATGCAGTTTTCCCAGTCTTGTTGTGTTCCTTGTCAATTTCTTCGTGAATAATTCGTTCAACGTCAGTCAGTTTAAAAATATTATTTCTGTTTGAAACATAATTTGACCGCACATTAACTCTATTGGTTTGTTCTAGCTGTAGTAAGGGCGAAGGTGGATCGCGTCTCATTGATCCAGCTGATACACTTTTTCATGGAAGAGTAACTGAATAATGCTACTTTGAACTCTCTACAGTAAATAGAGATAACGAACCATTCATAAACAAAGATATAATGTAACCAGACACGTTCTGCCAGACCAGCAAGAAGTGTATCGTTTCCTCTCATCGAATTTAACAAACACCTTGGCTTATTCAACTTTTTTTTTGCAATTTACGTCGTCCATCCTTAAGTCATATCGGACGATAAATGGAATGGGTGAAATGATGCTCAAATGAGTCCAGGGTCCATAGAGCTTAGAGTTATCCAACATTCGTATTGAAGGATAAGGGAAAACCCCGGAAAAACCTTATACAGGTAACTCACCCTGACCGAGATTCGAACTCGGGACCTCTTGAACGTGAGGCAGACATGTTACCACCATGCTACCGAGGCGGGTAGGCTTATTCAAAGTTACATGTGCTTTATCAGGTCATGTCAAATGTTTACGTTTCAGTTCTGGGTAATTTCAAATATACGTTCACGCATACACGCCAACCAATAATGGTATTCATTACAGTGCTTACGTCGCAATGCATTGTTATAATATAATGGTGTATATTTTATTTATTTGTATTAGGAAAACTATTTGAGCTAAAATTATGGGGATTTTACGGTTATGTTAAATCCATTACTCTCTCCATCCTCATGGATCAGTTTTTGCAAAATCTGAATTTTTGTCTTAGCGCGAATAGTATTAATTAGAGATTGATTAGTTTGACGCTCATCGCACACCACTTAGCGGGAATGCAATACAACACCGCAGGATTCCGATTGGTTGCTCAAACACCTTCCCATTTGAAACACATAATAGTTTGCAGTTTAATAATTTTTTCCCACTAGAGTGACGCTATTCACAAACACGTGGACATACGAACAACAAACATTTATTGTACAAGCGAACGTTTTGTTTCAGGGATGTTCTTCATCTCCATTTAAAACTTGATATGAAATTTCTGGGGCGGAAATCAATATTTCCTCTATTTACTATAGTGCAGTAGAGAAAGGAATTCCTTTAGATTGTTTCACGACTGTCGCTTGGAGCTGAATAAAGCTTTCCCTACTTTGAAAGCAGGGAAACGCATCCATAGTTCCCAAACCTGCATCGATTGTGAACATTTCGTGTGGAGTTGCTGAGTAGACATACTTAGGTATAGGGCTGCATGAGGGCAGCACCGTCCAACAATTGCTTCGTCATCGACTGCCGCACAGTAGTGTGTTAAAACTGTCTTAAATATTTACATCTCGAAAACAGAACGCTTTGTCTTGCTAATTCTATTTCCCAGGCTCTAATCATTAACATATCCTACATGTATGCATGTGACTACTAAGTGAAATTAACAATTTGTAATGCCACCAGTGATTTATCTAGCTGGAAAATTATATTTGAATTTTCAAGATCTAATTCACAATATAATTTAAAACAATAAAACCTACCCATAACATAAGAATGTATACATTAAATGGTCAGTAAGTTTCATAACCAGAGTTAGGATTTTCAGGTGCAAATTTCTGAATATATATATATATATATATATATATATATATATATATCCATCTCAGTAGCGTAGATGGTAGCCTGTCTGCCTCACGTTCAAGAGGTCCCGAGTTCGAATCTCGGTCAGGGTGAGTTACCTAGATAATGTTTTTTTTCTGGAGTTTTCCCTTTTCCTTCAAGACGAATGTCAGGTAACTGTAGGCTCCATGGATCCTGGACTCATTTGAGCATCATTTCACCCAATTCATTCACCGTGCGATATAACTTAACATTGGGGCGGACGTAAATTAAAAAATATAGATGAAAACAGGAACGGAGAAGGTGGTCAAATAAGGTCAAGTGTGAAAAAGGTGCTAAAACTAAACCACCTCTTTCTCTTTCTTCTATTCTAATTTATTGAATTACAAACAAGTACATCAAATGACTCATGACACCTGAGGCTGTTACAGTTCAAGACAAAAAGCATCTCTGTATTTTTAAAAGTAAGTCTCTTTCTATTAGGAGATAGAATGCCTTTGTAGATGTCTTTCGACATCTAGATAAACCAGTATAGAAAATCTTGTATTCACTGGGAATGGCAGTTTTACAGATGTGGCGAAATCGTCCTTCTGAAGTGTAAACTCAACTTTGTTTTTGCCATCTAACTGCTCCTTCACGGAAATAAAAGTATCCCACTGTTTATCCTTTTCTAAATCTTATTTTCATAAATTTTATATTAAAAGTCTAGTATCCATCTCTTTCTTGGTCTACCAATATTTCTTCTACCTAATGGTTTGTAATCTAACACCTATTTTGGAATACGGCTATCATTCATTCTGTCGCCATGTTCCTTCCAGTTATTTCCATATTGTTTTATTCTATCTGTCAGCTTAAAATATTAACTTGTTTTCGAATGTGCTCACTTCTTTACTTATCTAGGAGATTAAATCTTGCTACATTTCTAAGAAACTTCATTTCCGCTGTTTCAATAATTTGTTCTTTTTTTGTTAAAGTCCAAAATTCACTACCATATAGTAATATAGGAACTGCCATTACTTTATAAAACTTTAATTCAGTCTTTCTTTTTGGTATTTTTATAGTTTCCTTTATGGTGCTACATATATTAATAATTTTTTATTTTATTTAAAATGTCACTATTTTTAAAATAAGAGATATTGCAGACAAGATAATTAAAGCAGTTCACTTTGTTTTCCTTCAAATAAAATTTTGGCTCTTGTGAAATTGGATCCCTTGAAGACTAAAAGTTTAGTTTTGTTTATGAGAACTTGATCGTCTGCAAATAATAAACTACATAAATATATATTTCTAATAATAAGATGTGAATCTAATTTTGTCTGCCAATCAGATATGGCATCGACAGTATAAATATTAAAAGGCAAACTGCACTTTAATGAAGAACTGCACTGAAATAAAGTTCATTTAAGTTTAGCTATGGGGCTATAATGACTACATGTCGGCATGATTCAGCTTTTAGGTAAACCAGGTATTTCTTTTTGTACAAATAATTGCATGACGACGATTTCCTTTAAAATGCTTACACGACGCTCACACAGTATCTGATTCAGGTAGAAAATTTCGTATAATTGTGATTCGAACAAGTATTCGATGCCACATATATTGCTAGTGTTTATCTAGAATGCCTTTCGTTAGAACCTTTCTAACATCCTCATCTCACGTCCATTGTTGAATTTTGTTTTGGTGAACTCCTTGGAAGCCACAGGGACGTCTCTGTTGGTATCTTGATGAACTTGAAGTTTGGGATACAAAACTGAAAAGTTTTCTTTCATTTTTCTTTATATATTTTCTCACGTGGTTAACGCAGTTGGAACGGAGGAACGCACATATAGGAACGGAATACACACAAAGAAAATTTCATAAAGTCAAAATGATACAGCCCAACACAATGAAAGCATGCTGTTTAACCTACATGCTGATCAGTCTCCGTTTATGCAAGTTGAAATGCATCAAGGACTACAATAATATAATTCACACTGCAAAATTACAATGGATTCAGCGCTGAATTAGTAAAAAAAATGACAAATAATTACTTACTTATTTTTTCCCCAATCAGTAATAAAACTTATACTGAAAATTTACGTACCATCTCTGACTAATACACGTTTTCCTAAAAATCTTCGAAGAAGACTATATTATTTTGACTTCACAGAATGAGTCCAATGCAAAACAAACTTCGAAATCACATAATAGAAAATGGAAACCCACAGACAAAAACTCAGATGTGTACCATATAAATTTCCAAAGCTGTGACAACTTATACAGTGGCAAAACTAAAAAGAGAGCCCGCCTCGGTAGCGTGGTGGTAGTGAGTCTGCCTCACGTTCAAGAGGTCCCGAGTTCGAATCTCGGTCAGGGTGAGTTACCTCAGTAAGGTTTTTCCAGGGTTTTCCGTCATCCTGAAAGACGAATGTCGGATAACTAAGCTCTATGGACCCTGGGCTCATTTGAGCGTCATTTCACACATTCCATTCATCATCCTATATGACTTAACGTTGGAGGACGTAAAAGTACAATAAATAAATAAATAAATAAATAAATAAATAAATAAATAAATAAATAAATAAATAAATAAATAAATAAATAAATAAATAAATAAATAAATAAATAAATAAATAAATAAATAAATAAATAAATAAATAAATAAATAAATAAATAAATAAATAAATAAATAAATAAATAAATAAATAAATAAATAAATAAATAAATAAATAAATAAATAAATAAATAAATAAATAAATAAATAAATAAATAAATAAATAAATAAATAAATAAATAAATAAATAAATAAATAAATAAATAAATAAATAAATAAATAAATAAATAAATAAATAAATAAATAAATAAATAAATAAATAAATAAATAGATAAATAAATAAATAAGTAGATAAATAAATAAATAATAAGAGTTTTAACATTGAGATTAAAAATCATATTAGGAACATCAAGAACAAACAAAAATGTCAAATTGATAATAGCGTACAATTTTTGGAATTATAATCACGATATAGAACCGGAAATCCATTTATTAAAGTGTTTACAGTCCAGCTGCATTAACCACGAGAGAAAAGGTATTCATAAAGAAATTTGAAGGAAAACTGTTCAATTTCGACACCATCTTTGAAGATAACCCAAAATTCAAGTTCATCGAGATACCAACAGAGACACCCCTATCGCTTCCAAGTTCACCAAATCAAAATTCAACAGTCAACATTAGCTGAGGATTTTAGGAAGGTGATAACGAAACATCTTCTAGGTAAACACTACCAATACGTGAATTATGGAGTACTAGTTCAACTAAAAATTATATTAATTTTCTGCACCGTCCTTATTCATAAGAAAATGTTGTATTTATGTGACTTTTTCGATACATACACAGAATAAGTTGTTATGATATTTAGTAAATATGAGAGGTTACGTTATAATCTCGCGTTCATTCTGAGCTTTTAGGATTGGCCTCGAAGTTCCATCGGTCCCGGTTTCGATTCCAGGTTTATGCGAGCATTTTAGCTGAGATTGTTCCACATCCTCAAAAGAATCTTGAATTAGAAATGTGAGTTTGATGTTGCGTAGGAAAGCCAAAGAACAACCGCCGCATACAATCACCAGCATTGCATGTTCCAAAGCTATAAGGCTGTCAGTATGGCCATTGCGCTATAAATGTGATAATTATTATTATGTGACTCATAAACTCAATAATGAGGACTGCCTTTCGCACACTGTTACACTGGCAGTGGGATGATCAAATGGCCGTTGGTTTTAATGTGAACAAATCGAGTTGGAATAATTTGTTTATAATACGAATTAATAAATTCCAATATAATAACTGAAAACTCCGAAATAATGTTCTATATTGTATTTGACTAGCATGTGGATGTACCATTTTCTCGCCACATAAATCTAAGCGCCTCGACAATCCATTTATTGTGTTTTAAAGACGCAGTTAAAGTATTTAAGTTCTATGTCCTATGATTTATGTGAATTAAAAACCGTATAGTTCCTTCGAAATATAATATTATATTAATTTGATTATGAAAGCAGTTGATATGATAGGAGTGCAGAACGGAACAGAAGAATTTGTGGGTGTATGGTTCTTGGCCGAGGTTGAATGTGCTATTTTAATTATATGAGCGTATTTGAAAAGATTGCATAGTTGAATTGGGTCCATAAATAAAGGTACTGGCATAGAATTTGATGTTATGATCTAATAGATATCTCTATACAATTAAGGAAAATCAGCAGAAAATCTAAGTGACAAAAAGCACCCCATAGCTGATATGCGAGGGTGGTCTGAAACGTTTCCCACATCATAAAGACACAGGAAACTTTTTCAGATTTTTTTTCCAACATAGCCTCCTTGTAACTCTAGACACTTCTCCCAGCGATTCTCCCATCTGAGAAAATAAATAGAAGTCGCTTGGGGCTAGATCTGGTGAGTCAAGCAGTTCAAACCGTAATTCGTAGATTTTCGCCATTGCAAACGCTGAGGTGTGAGACGGTACGTTGCCTTGATGAAACAGGATTTCCTTTTTCTGTAAATTTGGCCATTTTTCCGCAAGTTCTATCTTCTACTTGTCAAGTTGTGATGCATGTGTACGCTCCTGTAATATTTTTCCCTTTTTGAAGATAATCGATTACAATAACTCCATGACTATCACAAAAAAAAAAACAACAACAACAGTCACCATGACTTTCCGAGCCGAAAAAAAGAGTTCTTGCCTCTTTAGGAGCCAGCTGCCCCTTTGCAGTTCTCTGTTTGGACTGTATTTTTGTTTCGAGAGTATAATGGTGTATCCAAGTTTCATCTACAGTTATTAATCGGCGCCAAAATTCGGATTTATTACGCATAAACTGCGCTAACAGAGCGTTGGAAATGCTCATTGGAACACGTTTTTGGTCTAACGTGACCAAATGTGGCACCCAACGTGCGGATGGCTTTCTCATGTCTAAATGTTGATTTAATATGTGACAAACACGTTCTTTTGATATGTTCATAGCCTCTTCTATCCCTCTCGCTTTAATTTGGCGGTCGTCTACCACCATTTGGTGAACTTTGGCGATAGTTGCCGTTTATGGACGTCTGGAACGTTCGTCTCTCAGGCTCTTACGGCCACGTTTAAATTCAGTTGCCCAAAATTTCACTGTGGTAAATGATGGTGCAGAGTCCCCATACACAGAATCCAACTCATGTTTGATTTGCGTCGGCGTATTGACTTTCAAAAACAAATATTTAATGACAGTTCGATACTCGAATTTGCGCATTTTCATAAAAACACTCACATCAACTCAGTGAAACAACTGTTACATAACAACTGAGCGTCCAAAATGGCTGAAACGTTGTTGAGTAAATGTCAACAGATTAACAACGAAATTAACTAGCTTTTATTTACGAGTGCTACCACCTTCGTATAAGCAAAACACTTAACAGCGAAAGTATTTCTTCTAATGGGTATCACAGTTTTACAGGTGAGAACATCATGTAAACATTCCTTTTTCTCCCTTCTCTGACGAAGCTGAGCTACACAGTTCTAAAATACTTATGGGTGTAAATTTAATTTAGTTTTATTTTCTACTTGCACAAAACTTTATTGTTTGATTAACACATCCTCTGGTGATGACCATTCTGACCAACCTGATATGGAACATGAACTCTCATAATATAATTGTCAGGACAGTACAATTATAGCTTTATTTCGAATTTATTTTTTGAACCACAAGATGCTGTTGTTTTCAAATGCTGTGTGTGTGTGTGTGTGTGTGTGTGTGTGTGTGTGTGTGTGTGTGTGTGTGTGTGTGTGTGTGTGTGGTGTTTAACGCCCGCTTTTACTACATACGGCACCGCAGGCAGTGATACTGATGATACATGAGATGAAGATGGAGCACCGGTATAATGAGATGGCGGGGGAAACCGGATATCCCGGAGAAAACCCGCCCCAGCGCCGTGTTGTCCACCACAAATCTCACTTTGCTGTCGCCTGGGATCGAAACCGGGCCGCTTTGGTGAGAGCCAAGCGATCTAACCACTGAGCCACTGCACGGCCACTTTCAAATGCTAGGCTTCCACAATGAAGCCAATAGCTCTCCTGCTCTCCAATATTTCTGTGTAGTGGGTCCGGCAGGTAGGGCTTTACAGGTTAAAAGATGTTCTTCAGTCATTTCCTCTTCTTTGTTGCATAGAGGACAATTTGGAATAGTATAAATTCCTGTTCTGTGTAAGTTTTTGGCCAAATAATCATGTTCCGTAAGTAATCTAAAATTTGCTACTGCAGCATTGCATGGGATTTCTGGAATAATTTCTGGATGTTTAATTAAAATATTCCACTTTTTATCTTTGGCTTTGTTAGATATTGACTGGTTATGTTTATTTTTATATTTTCTTTTGATTAATATTTTTATGGATGTAAAGGGTAAATTTTTTCTTTTGTTCTGAATTAAATTTGCACCTTTTTGGCAAGAAAATCAGCTGACTCATTTCCATAAATTCCACAATGTGCAGGTATCCACTTTAATATAATTCTTTTCTGTAGTTTTTCAAGTTGTTGGATCATTTTATGACATTCTATAATTTGGATTGACCTCATTTTATATGAAATTATTACACATGATGCAGCTTTAGAATCAGAAAGTATGACAGCATTTTTGAATGTATCTATTTTGTATAGAAGGTATTGAGTGAAATATGGATAGCCGTTACTTCTGCATCAAAATTTGCTGTGTAGTATACTGCTGGTTGGTAGAATGAGAACAGTGCACACTCAATTCCTGCTCCTGAGTTGTACAAGTTAGATCCATCTGTGTAGATATGTAACCATTCTTCAGGTGGGTATCTATTGCTCACAGTTTCTAATGCTAGTACGTTTAGTACAGGTTTGGAAGTTTCAGTGTAACTATTTGTTCTAAATCTAATTGAATATTAATTGGTTCAAAGGTTAGTGGTTTTTCTTTTATTAAAATGTTTTCTTTAGAATTAGGAAAATTCAGTTCTGTTTATAATTTCATAACATTGTGTGGGAAACTTGTTTGCGTTTTCATCTTGATTAGTTGTAGTAATCTTTTCTCCCATTTTGTTGTTCTTAACCGCAACATTTTTTCATGTTGTAATAGTGCCTGCTCCTCTGAAGATAGATGTATTGGATAGTTCCGAGTTAAGGCTTACACTGCAGTGATTGGAGTTGATTTTGCTGCACCAGTTATTAGTCGCAGGGCCTGATTTTGGCATACTTCTAGGTGATTTATTTTAGAACTGTTTGCTGTAACTATTACCTCTGCATTATAAAGAAGTATTGGCTTGATGAATGTTTTGTATGTGGTGTTCAGTGTCTCCTGATTACTGCCTCACTTGACTACAGCTAATCTTTTTAAAATTGAAATTTTTTTGGTTGATTTGTTTACTACTGCTTCAATATGATGTGTCCAAGATAATTTTGAATCAAAAATTGTTCCTAAATATTTTGTTTCATATGTTTGTTTCAGGTTTGTTTTATTGAACTGCAAATTTAGTTTAGGGATTTTCTTCATTAAGCTAAATATTTGGAATGTTGCTTTATCAGTATTTATTTTCATCAAATTGTTGTCAATCCACTTTTCTAATAGTATCAGAGCCTTTTCCATTGAAGTTTTGGATTTCTCTATTTGTTGGGATGATGTCCACATGATCATGTCATCTGCAAAAGTGTTGTCTTTATTTCTGTGTTTGAACCACAAGATGTTTTTAATTGTACTCTTTTTATATCATTCACTAATAATGAAAGTATCTAACAATTAAATAATTGTAAAAGTTTTGTAGGTTGTTTCCAGGAATATATCTGTTATCGTACATATTCTGTCTAAATTGTAACGTGATCCTTATGATACAGCTTTACGAAAATCTATCTGAAGCCGAAGACCACTTCTACAATCAAGAAAAGGCGCCATTTGAGTAGCACTGCCTACCGTGGGACATTCCATTAGGGAAATACCATTACACTAGAAAGCCACATCCCTGCGTAAAGAGAGGGTGAGGTTCATAGAGAAAATACGCGTGTCCACCCCAAAGGGGAAGACTTTCAATAGTTGCCGCCAGCAATTCAGTTCTACGAGACGTCTTACCATCCCGTCCGGAATCACCACCCACATTCCCATGGAAATTAGGAAATAACGCTTCATCAAGACCAACCTAATCCGAACTGCTTCCGAGGAGTCTTGATGGTACAGTCCCTCAGGTAAGTATCTTGAGAGAAAGAGAGTTTTCATATCCATATAATTTAATCGACTTTACCACCGTATGGCGATAGTCCAGATTTATATTTCCTTTAGACATTTTGTAGTTGCATAACAAATAACGAACTCCTAAAATATGTGCAGTACTTTACAGTGAAATGAAAAAATTATGCATGAAATATAAAACCTCAAAATTGCGGAGCATTGAGTTTATAATCATAAGTCATCGCAATGCAGAAAATGCTTTCCACTAAAGTATAGCTGTATACGCCTAAAAGGAGAGAAAAAGAAAAATATTTAATTCTAAGTCACTGTTTCTTATGGTGATTTTACAACAGTAATGAAACCATTAACGAAACCACTGGTGAAAGCAAACTAAATATTCATTAATAATGTATGAAAAACAAAAGATTAAGGGTGAAAATAAGTAATTAAAAATTGTTACTGTGCCTTTTCGTCAACTCCCCCTCAAAAGAATTCCGTTGGGGTTGTAGCCATTTCCTAATCTCTGTTTCATATAACCTTGTCCCTCTGACATGTTGCACTCCGCGTGCAACTACCTTCCCCGTCACCCTAATTGGCTAATGCTTTCGTGCCATAGGTCATAGGCGGTGCCTTCCCGTCTCCTTTAAACCTGCAGTAAACCTCATAATAATTGCGGGAAGATAAATAAAATCATACAAATAAGATAATGAAGGCATGCAGAAATACAATTTTATAATGAAACTGAGCAAGTTGAAACTGAATGAATGAGCAATGAAACAAACAAGTTTATAATGAAAGGCATTCGGCCTTTTCCACTGGGAGTTTTAAACCATTACACATACCTTTCAGAAATACTTGTCTTTCAGTCTTAAAAGTCGTGTCACGCCATACTTGTCTTGTGTCCTTCATTCACCTAAGTGTCGTCAAGGTAGTATATTTTGCGACCTGTATCCCGGTACAGTCTGATTGTCCTTAAATAACGTCTTCGCCACACAGCAATATCGCCCCTGAAGTTATAGCTTTTCCTGTTGTCTCAATTTCTTGTCACGATATTCCGACGCATCCAACACACCTCTAAGTTCAGAGCACAGCTGTTCGACTTCTCTTACTGACAAAGACGGATTCTTCTCTGTGAGTGCATTTAACACATGCAGCACAATTCTTTTATCGCCGATTTGTAAAGGTTTTCCCTTGAGATGGTTCAGCGAAAAACTGGCGGTAGACTCTGCCATTATACATATAATAAGTACACGCGCAATAAATGATCAATAAAATAATTTAGCTCTTGCACTTGGCACAACACACCTCCGAATGGCGATATTTGACAAAGTTAGTTCAAAACAACGTCAGTTATAAAAGTCATATAAACAAATATGTCATCACTACGACAAAAGCACGTGCTATCGTGTCACATGAAAAGCGGGCTTGAGAGCAAATGGACCTCCTCTTTACTTCGTTTAAGAATTAACATGCATTTCAGATAAATCAACACTGTTGCGTAATATATATAATTAAAACAGTTACGAAAATATAAATTTGACAATTCTCTTCCAACATATAGAGATTTATCACCATGTTAAATAACGAACTAATTTTTATCGCACAACAGTCTATACCACAATAGCAGCCAATGAGAGGGGACTAGGTCACGTGACCGTTAAGAGATACGGGGCAAGCTTATTTGAAACAAGGATTAGGATATACTTCAGCTTATGACGTCAGCCCTAACAAGAGGAATCACCTCCTAGCTTTAGCACGACATTAGCGCTTCTAGTGGCAGAATCAGAAGATCCCGAGACGACAGGTTATGGCAAGACAGTACGAGTGTGGACTTCGAGACACGTGCAGTGCATCTATTCGAGGCGACATAGGCGGTAGGACTACTGCATTAGAATTGTTTTCGGCCTATTCGAAATTCTCCTTTTCACACGCACGCACACGCACACACACACACTAAGAATAGGATGGGCGAAAGCCCACATAGGAATAGAAGTAAATGAACTTTCAGATAAACTTGCGAAACGAGCAACAATAATGATAACATAGAAAGCTACAATAGAATCCCAAAAAGTACCATCAGGAAAAAAATACGAGAAGAAACATTCAAAAAATGGGAAACAGAATGGCAAAGCACATCAAAAGGACAAGAGACAAAACAATATTTTCCGACAGTAGCAAAACGATTAGAAGGAAGACTTAACATATCAACAAACCTCACTACCATTTTAACATGACATGGAAGGCTTAAAGCCTATTACAAGAGATTCAACATAATTAATGATACTACATGCACTTGCAACAGAGGTAACGAAACCACAGATCACATCCTGTATGACTGCATCAAATGGAAGGACCAAAGGGAAAAACTAAGGATGCAAATAAGCAAGACAGGAGGAAAATGGCCAGTACATAAACCAGCATTTGTGGGGCAATATCTAAGGGACTTTAGTGAATATGTCAACACAATCAATCTAGAAAGTGCTGAATAACTAAAAAAGTAAATTAATTATAAAAGACTATTGTGGCTGTGTGAACACAATCTCAAAACACAATAATTTCAATACTTCAGTTAATATGAACAATCAATCTGGAAGCAAACCAACCAGAACATTTAATATTACAAATGTAATGGAACATGTGGATGCACACACACGCATGTATATGGGTGAGTATTAAAGAAAATAATTATTGCAGTCCACTTTGCTAAAACACTCAGCGACAGAATATGCAGAAGTACGTATAATTGTACTTTTCGGTCAAATGGGGAAGGTCTAAACCAGTGAACGTTGTAAATTTAAACATACGTGTTTTGTAATATATATAAAATTTTGTAAGAGAGTTACAGGGTTATTTAAAATGAACTTGTTCTCTTTCATGAATTTCTGCTCATTCCTGGGATAGGATTCTCCTTGTGAGTAGCCAACTTGATACAAAATGAACAAGTGTCCACAAAATCATTTAATTTTTTTGGCCCTGTTTTATAATAACTTATGCTTACAAAACGACGGAATATACCCCTTCTAAGAGCTGAAACTAACCACCGTTGGAAGAAAAAGTGGTTCAAAACGGACGGGTATCTTCCAAAGCACCTTCGAATTAATATTTTTATTATATATCATATTTAAATATTGTGCATAAAAGTTTCGGTGTAAAGAGGTAAGAGACTGCGGATAACGTTTCACGGCAATAAAGAGCTTGCATAAGCAGTTAACGATAGCGCGGCTAGTGTTCACAAAGAACCGGGAAATAAAAATAGCTGAGATGAAGGACCTGCCGACACAGATAGGATTACACGTTTAGAAGGTTCTAGTGATATCTTGATTGACAGAGAAGAGCCGTTTTCTGATTTATACGAGAAACCTCTCGAATTTATGAATGAGCTATATAAGAGATTGTGACACGCCACTCGTGAGTTGTAAAACAGTCAGGCGAGTAGTAAACAGCTGTGAAGTGTTCTAACGAGAGCTGTTTGTTTTTATCATCGACCTTGGTGTTGTAGATTGTGATATGTGATATAATTCTGCTGCTACACAGTGTGTTTCTACACAAATAAAGAACATTTAGAATTTCGGCAAATTGGACTTTTAATTCTACGAACTCACAAAGTCACAATATTGAGGGCATCCTAACAAATAACATTCTTAGCTTTTCTTCATTTTATGAATTGTAACTTAAGTTTTAAACGGATAAATATTACGTGTGATAAAAGTTAAGGCAATTTTTTTTATTTTCAAAAGAATCTGTATTTATTCATTTTCAACTTTCTCTATTCAAAGTAAGCTCTTTCTAATTTAATAAATGTATATCTTGAATTTGCCGAAAATAGCTTCTAGTCCCTTTCAATTTGAATGATTTTTCGTATAACTGGATGGAAAGGATGGAAATATAATATTTTTGCTACACAAAAAGATAAAATTACGGCACCACCACTTTCCTTTTCCTTTCTAGTCCCCTTCTGGTGTGTATGTAATAAAATTCTAACTGAAAGAACTTCAAATTATCTAATAGCAATTGATTTGAGAAGATCTGACTAACACTTGACGTTGATATTTTTTTTTCTTCATAAATATTTGTCGGATTTTTCATTCTAGGGCATAATGGTCACTACAATGTCAATTGAGCTTACCAGTTCACGATTTGGATTCTCTTTGAATTCTGATGTGGGCGCAAGTATGCAAACAGGCACACGTACATCCACACTCTTGCATAACTCCGGAGTCTAAAGAACAGTCATGGTGTTTAATGTAGTATTCCCAAATTTCAGCCGGGGATGGAAACAAGGACCTGGAGATTTCAAAGTTAGCAGGCTAACCATCAAGTTGCAGAGATAGCCTGCTTTTACCGTAAATCTATGATAAACATGTAAGTGCATAATGAAGCTTAGACAAAATTAAGCAGCGGATAAACACCTATAACAATTATTAGTGGAAGAGCAGAGAAACTCATGTAACCACAACACATTACGTTTTCATCCACAATCAATCTCATAGCCTTATAGATATTTAAACAAAATTGAGATGATATATATGTAGTCATTTTGGCCATTTTTCACTAACACGTAGCTTGTATCTGGGGGCCCTGAGCAAGCTTCGTCATTTTTAAACCACCGCGGGTAAGAAAGTGGGGAAGTTTTGCTTGGCTGATGTTTAGAGGAGGGTGTCAAGATGGATGTGGGCCCCGAGGGTAGGCAGGAAGAGTTGGTGCCCAATTTGCGCCTCTGAGTGCTGACTACAGCAGCTGTATAACAAGAAGAAAACTGCGGCAGAGCGTTATCCTCAACCCAACATTCGATCAATGTTGCCAACCTCTCTTGTCGTTTACCCATACTATCTTATGTAAAATCCAAGGAGCTTGAGAAAATAGTCTCTTCTCCCTTTTCAACATCATTTATATGTTCCCTAGGAGTAGGTCATTCAAATTGTGTTATCTTCTTTCATTACTGCTTCCAGCGTGAGGAAGCATTGCACTCCACCGACAATAGTCACCGAGATTTAAAAAGATATAAACATTTACCGTTCCCCTGAATTCAAAAATACTGTTGCAAAAGATAGTATATTAATGGAAATTAATTGTTCTTTCACACTGGCCATGTGTAGGCTAAATTGTGGAAGCGTAGAGTCAGACTGAAAAATTCAATGCCATAGCCGGGATTTGAACCACGGATCCGTGAAAGAACAATTAATTTCCCTTAATTGACCTAATAGTACTTAACTATAAAGCCCGGGCCTTAAAGTACTTACACGTTGTAAGTCACCATTCTCATGTGTTTATGAGGACTACTAAGTGGTTTACCGGGAAGAATACGAGTCAGTTGCAGAATTTAATTCATATCGGCACGTTAGCCATAGTAGCTCAATGGTTAGAGCGGCTGGAGGGATACCAGGAGATCCGTGGTTCAAATCCCGGTTATGTCATTGAATTTATCAGTCTGACTCTGCGTTTCCACGATAATATATTGTTTTCTCAAAAACTTCTTTTTGATATGTGTCGAGCTTTCAAAAATATCAATAGATGTGCTTTTTTAAATTAATTTATTTGTATTTAAAAAAAAAAGGTTTTCTTAATTTATTTTAAAAATTGTTTCATCCAGTCGGAACACATGAGACCTGATGCGATGTTAGCTGACGTGACGTAACGTGATGTGACGTGAGCTGCGGTGAAGTGACGCGAGTGATCTCGCGAGACACATCTCGATGTGACGTTTTAAAATATTCTTTAAAAAGGATACAAATCGAGTTTAAGAGGGAGTTTAGGTACTTAGGTGCCTAAATAAGTTATTGCATTACATCCATAGATACGATTGAGTAATTTCACAAAAAATGCATGGTCCGACAATCCCTAATTGAAACATTTAATGGAAAAAATAAATATAAATAAAAATTTCTGCGGTTTCTCGTGTATGCACGTCTATCTGTGAAGAGCATAATTCCAAGGAAAATTTTGCATTTTACAGGAATTCGGTTTGACGACGATGATAAATTAGTTAACTGAATATAGTTTGCGATTTATTTACGTTAAAGTAACAATTTTTAATCTATTATCGAAAGGTTATATGCTCGTATGCATCTATTAGAGCTTTGTAGTGAATTATTAATATTTTCGATAACCAACTGCAATTTTCCCATTACACCAATGCAATAATTATATAAAATATAAATAACAAATAATAACATATGTACAACGAATAATATAAAACAAATTACATAAAATTATTGTTATAACTGTCATTTTTGTGAAAAATAAGTTAATAATGGTGTAAGCAAACTCAAGGAATTAATAAATTAAATAAAAATATGGTATTTTGAAGGTACTATGCGAAAATTGATTCTTCTTCAAACACCAAGTCAAAAGCGTTAATAATCAGTTTAAGTTATTAATCCAGGGATGGTGAAGTATGTTATGAGTGGCATGCATTTATTTTTCGCAAACAATGGTACCAGAAACCAAAAAAGCCTTTTCTTGGACAGCGATATCTGAATGCTGAATATTAAAACAAGATGGCAGTGAACCAAGATGTGCTAAATCTTCATAGCTCCGCGATAGAGGAAATAAACTCAATTATACACATTTTAAATAGTGATCGTAGGTGTCAAAAGAAGTGGTTGCAAACTGTGTTGAACTCCATTAATATAGTGAAGTCTACTGTGGACAATTCCAAAGATCTTCTAAGTCATAGGACACCAATGTTCAGGTACCGATACAATCTTATGCTTCAGTTATAATTGTGAAAACTAGAGAAGTTAATAAAGATACTACAAAAATATAGTGATAGTTTCTCACGCAAATCTTGAAGATGTGACAGACTCTGAACTAACTATACAGTTAGTAAAAGCAATTTCTACTTGTGCAACTGTCGGTGTTAAAAAGTGTTAAAAAAGATTAGAAATAAGAAGGTAATAGTAGAACTCAGAAGTAAGACTGAATGCCATGCTTTCTTGGAGAAAATTAAAGACCATAAAAGCATATCAACCAAAATTTCAGCGAAATACAACCCTCGAGTTATAATACTAAGAATGGTTGTACCAAATATGCCGTGATCGAGGTTTCGCCAGGAGTCAGCAAGGCTATGATGGGTGAAGGCAAACTTGACATCGGTTTCAGTCGCTGTACGGTGAAAAGTTATATACCTGTAGTTCGTTGCTTCCAATGTTTAGGTTCTGGACATGTTGCCACTGATTGCCAGTCTTCCAAATGGTGTCAGGAGTGTACTGACGAACATGATAAAGCATTCTGCCCCAAAAATAAATCAGAATGTTTAAACTGCAAAACATATAATAGAAAAATGTCCAACAGAAAATATTTTATACCTTCGGATCATAACCATGCAACAATTTCTGTTGTGTGCCCAGCCTATAAAATAATCATTGCTCTAATCAAAGCAAAAATCAATTATGGCTGAAATTGCAAATTTCCAGCAGAATTTACATAGGTCTCTAGTGCCCACACAAGAACTATTAATTCACAGCAACGTTATGCACTCGCAAAACTCGAAGGTATACAAGAACGTAATACTCGTGACAATGAGGTGGCTGGCTTTTGCTCCACAGTTTATGAATCATTGGACGTTTCTAAAAGACACCGTGCTGCTATTGTATCAAACTAAAAACATTTTCATGCTACAACAATTTTCTACCCCGATATAGTTCTTGTAAACATAAGTATCCAAACGTTTAATGTGTATATTTGTAACATTTACTGTGACAAGAATCCTCATAAAATAAAAGATGAACTGACAAAAATCTGTGCAAAACTGAAAGACCGCCATTTGTTAATTACAGGAGATATTAATGCTAAACATTCTGCATGGTCATCTCCTCAGACTGATGAACGGGGCAAACTTTTTTACGAATTTTGTTGTATGAACAATCTTACCATCCTTAACTTACCATCCTTAACGAGGGGCATAAGCCTACATACAGATGTGGTGACACCACAAGCTTTATAGACATCAGTGCCTGCAATTCTAACTTATTACCTTTCATTTCGGACTGGCCATTAGTGATAAAGCTTCCCTTTCTGATCATGTCCTTATCGAAGTTAAAATTAACCCTACCATCAAAACCTGTGGCAATTTATAGGGGATGCTCTTAACAAGAAAATTCCGGACAAAAATGTATTGTGGTCCCATTTCCAAAGATCAACAGTCCGAAATTCGGAAATCTTGACAGTTATATAATGCTAACATCGCAGAATTGCTGAATAGTTCTGTTAGTAAGTTTATGGACATTATCATTAAACTATGTGAACGACATCTTCCTAAGCTTTCACAAACGCCTTTAAAAATTGATGGCGGAATGCTGATCTCACCATTATGAGGAAAAGGGTCCTAGCCCTAGCTTGTTATCGTAGATTTCAACGATTGAAGTGTAATGTTCTCCGAGTGAAATATGAAGAGATTTACAGAAAAGTGAAATCAGAATATGGCCCTATGATAAAGCACGCGAAAGCCAACAGTTGGAAATCCTTCTGTTCCACAGAAGTGAATCCATGGGGTATGGCACATAAATATTCCAGAAACTTAAAAGCTTTAATAGTATATTTACAACACTGAAAACTGACAGTGGAGACACGATGACTACTAAAGAAACTGCAGATGTCTTGGCTAATAATTTGTATGTATGTATGTATGTATGTATGTATGTATGTATGTATGCATGCATGCATGCATGCATGCATGCATGTATGTATGTATGTATGTATGTATGTATGTATGTATGTATGTATGTATGTATGTATGTATGTATGTATGTATGTATGTATGTATGTATGTATGTATGTATGTATGTATGTATGTATGTATGTATGTATGTATGTATGTATGTATGTATGTATGTATGTATGTATGTATGTATGTATGTATGTATGTATGTATGTATGTATGTATGTATGTATGTATGTATGTATGTATGTATGTATGTATGTATGTATGTATGTATGTATGTATGTATGTATGTATGTATGTATGTATGTATGTATGTATGTATGTATGTATGTATGTATGTATGTATGTATGTATGTATGTATGTATGTATGTATGTATGTATGTATGTATGTATGTATGTATGTATGTATGTATGTATGTATGTATGTATGTATGTATGTATGTATGTATGTATGTATGTATGTATGTATGTATGTATGTATGTATGTATGTATGTATGTATGTATGTATGTATGTATGTATGTATGTATGTATGTATGTATGTATGTATTCACTGCAATTGGGTACTACCCGGTGGCAGAGTTAAGAATACAGATCAAATTACAAATACTAGATTTACAATAATAACACAATAAACAATACAAGCATGATATTATTTTACTTTAGTCACTTAAAACATATCTATTTAATTCTCTATTTACATATTATATACCATTATAATTCAATAGTTAAACTATAAACTATCTAGATTTTTTCTAAATTTCTTCATCGACAGGGGACAGCCCTGAAAGAGTGCTACAGGCAATTCATTCCATTCTTCAATGATTCTATTAACAAAAGAAAATTTTCCTACGTCGGCTCTGTATCTTCTACCCTTAATTTTATACCTATGATCGTTTCGTCCATAATAATCCGGATTATCTAACCTTACACTAACGTCCACCCATGCCTTTACACCAGCATTAGCTTTGAATAATGCTACCAAACTATGTTTTTTACGCCTAATTCTTAATTCCTCCCATTTAGTCTCATCTCCTTTTATAGGCCCAAAATACTTGCCTCTTTTTATGAATTTTATTGCCCTGTTCTGTATTTTTTTCTAATTTATCGGTTTGGTTACCTCTATACGGGTCCCAGCATGCTACTCCATATTCCATAACCGGCCGCACTGAGGCCTTGTAGGCAATTTCCCTGGACCTAGCGCTCCTCTTTTTCAATATTCTCATTACGAAATGTAATGCCTTCCACGCATTCCTAGATGTGGAATTTACTTGTTCGTCCCATCCAGCATTACTTGCCAGGTACACTCCCAAGTATTTGCAGCTGTCCACCTGTGGAATTTGCACCCCTCCCATGTGATAGTTAACAATAATTTTGCCCTTAGTTCTACTAAAAACAATGGACTTACTTTTCTTGGCATTAATTGACACGTCGGATAATGGTCAGCAAAACTTAATCCGTGCTGAAATTAATACAGTACCCGCCACCACAGAGGATTGCCTTTTTTCTTCAAATGAAGTAGATTATGTCATCTTAAACCTTAACGACCGGAAAGCTCCATGGTTAGATGGACTTCCAGCCAATATAATCAAGAATATCCACCTTTCACATCCTACACTGTTTATGGAAGATTTTAACAAACGTTTAGTACTTAGTGTTTTTCCGGATAGATGGAAAAAGGCCGTAGTAAAAGTGGTTCCCATGCCTATGAGTGACACTACATCAACATCTGCTTACCGTCCCATCAGCCTAGTGCCTGTTTTAGGGAAGTGTTTAGAGAAGCTCATTATTGATCGCATACTGTTTCATCTAGATTCCAAGAATTTCATTAGCGATCTTCAATTTGGCTTCAGACCTAGGAAGTCTACAGAATCAGCGTAGCTGATTGGATCCAACAAGTTCACAGAGAAAACAAATAGATCTGCTTATCTCATTAGACATATCTGGTGCATGTTAACATGCCTAGTGGCCAAAGAAACTACACCAATTAAAGTGAAATGTTCTTCTAGCAACTTATATAAGATTGTAACCAACTATTTTCACAACCGAAACAGTCAGCTTAGTATTAATAATATAACTGTTATCAAATAAATGACTCGTAGATGTCCACAAGGTTCAATTTGTAGCCCAGGTTTTTGGGGTTCTACTATATAATGATTTAATAACACAATGATTATAAAAAATTCGCCAGTTATACGCATATGCTGATGATGCTCTATTACTTATTAAGTCTACTACTTTTCAGAAGTTACAGACGACAGCCAATGAAGCCCTCCATATGTCTTATTCCTGGGGTGTAACTAACAAATTGAGCTTTAATGCCAACAAGACATTGGCTATGCTAACCGCTAAGAAAAGAAAGTTGGAAGAATTATCTCTCTACATGAATAATAAAACGATTAAATTAGTGGCCAATTTGAAGTATCTAGGAGTTATTTTAGACAGACGCCTGAAGTTCCGAAATCATTTTGATTATGTAGCCAGGAAGGCTAGTAAACTTTTTACCGCACTGACTGCTCTAACGAGACCAACATGGGGTCTAAACTCTTCTTTATTGAAGTTAATTTATAAAGGGGCGGTTGAACCTATGGTTCTCTATTATGCAGGAGCACAGCAAAGTATTTTTCAGAAGAGATGGGCACAAACTAAATTATTACAGATACAGCGCGCATACATCTTATGAATCATTCAAGGATACCGCACCATCTCTACTCCAGCAGCGCTCATTATTGCTAATATTGAACCCATCTGTCTTACTGGTGTATATAAAGCAAATATCAACAACATTAGAAATGGCCGAGCTTTGCCACAACGTATTTCACACCTGCAACTTGAACCAGCTAAACAAGCTTGTCATCAGCCACCTGTGTCTCTAGCCTTCCTGAAGATTGTGCAACAGAATACCACCAGTACTCTATTTACACAGATGGCTCTCGGAGCTGAAGGGTTTAGTAAAAATGGTAAAGTAGGCAGTGCGTTTGTAGTATTCTCTCGCTCCATAGAATGTCATTCTTGCATGTTCATACTTGCCAAGGAGTGTAAAGTCTTTCAAGCTGAATCAATGTACCGCTCGCCTTTATAGTGACTCACAAGCAGCAATTGCAGCTTTGAAAGATACCAAAAAACAGTAGTCCCATTGCAGCTGAAATAAGAAGTCAGTTATTATGTAGTTCTCATCTGTGTATTAAATGGGTCATAGGACACTTAGGTATTTCCGGAAATGAACGTGCAGATGAGCTTGCAAAGAGAGCTGTGACTTCGGATCTTCCAGAGACTTACACTCTATGCCCCATTTCTTATGTGAAGCAAACATTAAAGCAGATTATCATCAGCGACTGGAATGAATACTGGTTAAAAAGTGATTGTGGTTCTTTGACTAAGAATTTATATTTCCCAACAGTTTCTGACAGACATAAATGTAAATTCGTTAATCCTAACTATGTTCTCACTCAATTCTTACCTTGACATGACAAATTTTAAGCTTACTTATTTCGATTCAAAATCAAATCCACATTTGATTATATTTGTGGAAGTCATCCTCAAGATGTCCATCACATTTTATTTGATTGCCCGTTTTTCTGTTTTGAAAGATACGAACTTGAATTATTGCTTCAATCCTTAGGTACACTTTCTCAAAACCGCTTACACATATTCTGATGAATTACAAATATTTCATGGCTTTTTTAACAAAATATTTCTTAAGCTAAATGATTCATCTTGATGTTTACTATTTGTCAGCTTGATATTGAATTTTGTTGTGTTTGTAAATAGTATTATATTCATAAATTTGTAAACTATATTCCTAATAAACCTTTGGCTAAAATAGGAATCACAAAATTGGATAATAAATAAATAGATATCTGAACGCTGTATAAAGCAATGCTTAACAGGGTTTAGGGAGAGAAATAATACGTACTCTGCCTTTATTTGCTTTTCCGTTTCAGATATATGTCGACATTGTAAGAAGGGAAAACAGTAGACAACGGAGGGAATTGGGATTGGGATTTCATAATCCCCCAAGTGGGTACCCCAGGGAGGATTAGGTGAAGGAGACAGAGGGCTGCCGATCCAAGAAGCCACGACAGTACAGAGGGCAGGGTCCCTACAGTTTACCTAAATGGAGACTTCCCCCGACTGGTCAGGACAACGAACCCGCTCCCCAGGACGGCTATAAGCCTACAAGCCGAGTCCTAATGGTCCCAGGAAAGCGATCCGAGTCCCAGAGGTCACTGGCTGGCGATCTCGAAATGGTCCCAGCAGAGGCGCTGAGGCCAGCAGCCAACCTGTCGGAGGAGGCAGTAGCTTTCCTCGGAACATATCATCCTGCCATGCACCGCCGAGACTCCGTCAGTACTTCTACCCTGAAAGAGTCCACCAGATAGATGAAATGATAATGGAGATGAAATGGAGGGGAAGGAAATTCGGGGGATGTAATTAATCTATCCAGCATTTGCCTAGCGACCTGGGAAAACACTCGAAAAGGCCATGGGTTGGGTAGGTTGGCCACGGGAATCGAACCCGGGCCTCCCGAATGCGGATCACAGACGAAACCGCCTGAGACATCCCGCTCGATAGAGAACGGAGGATTCACATCATATACAGATCTATTACTGCTAACACCTCCCAGGAGAAACGGACGGATTGAGGAAATTAAAGAGAGACAGGCAGAAGACTCTAGCACTAAGGGTCCTCCATGTCTGAGCAGCTATCAACACTTGCGGTCCAATGTCAACAAGCGTCTCTCCAATTGAAGAGCCGTTCAGTGTTGTGAACAGCAGTGAGCATGCGCAAGCTTCGGCGTCATCTGTAAATAAGCATTTCATCCACACTAGCCATGTGTAGCCTAAGGTTTGAATGAGTAGAGCCAACCTGAAAAATTGAATGCCATAGCCGGCATTTGAACCATGGTTGGTTAGAGCAACCGCACAGAGAGCGGGAGATCCGTGGTTCAAATCCAGGCTATGGCATTGAATTTTTGAGTCTGGCTTTACTCATTCAAATCGGCGTCATCGATTCGTACACTAGGAGCCTGAAACATACCCGTAAGGAAGTGAAGGGAAATGTTTGAAAGAAATTTGGTTAAGAAATTAAGTACCCAAGGATTATTTAATATTAAAATTGTTTATATATAAAAAGTGATAAATAGTAGTGCTGGATACAAGCATCAATGGTGGCCGCCATTGTTTAAAATATTTTTAAGTATATTTTAAATTTTTGTCAAAAAAATTATTTTAAGTTTATAAAATTTTGAAAGGGGTGGATTAGAAAAAATTAAAATTTTAATTATATTTTTGAAATTTTTAATTATTATTATGTATGTTTATTAGAAATGTAGTGTGGATTTTTTTATTAGAGTATATTTTAATATGTTTGTAAAAGTTGTTATATTTATTTTTATTATTTTTTATTTTATTTATAATCTATAAATTGTGTAAGTTGTTGTATATGTTTTTGATGTTTTAATAAATGAATAAAAGTCTGAATATTTACCCCGGATTAGGAAATTAGGTGCCGGGGTATAGTATGCAGATTTTTTTTTTTTTTTTTTTTTTTTTTTTTTTTTTTTTTTTTTTTTTTTTTAGTACTGAAGGATTTGCCTAACGAAGTGCAGACGAGAATGGAACCCGCGAGTTCCCAAATACAGATCGCACCGCCACCTCGCTCGGCTTCAATTTCATGATTCTCATCTCAAAAAGTTTCCTCTAAAACTTCTAGCTTAATGAATTCGAAAGTTGGAGTTTGCAACAGCAGTACATTTTACATAAGCCTGCAATCTTCCAAATGAATGGCGTTGTTTTGACCAATTTGCTCATCTGGATACCTACTGTCCGGCCGCTGTATCTTCGGCTCTGACATTTAGTGGCTGCAGGAGGTGGAGGGGGAAGGTTACTAGTACCAACATATAATAATGAGTAATTGAAAACATATCGTCAGAATTATCTTTATAATGAGAGTATAGGAATCTATTAGCTTCAAAACATTGAAATACAACTTGTAATTTCATTATCATGTAAGATATTCTTTACAGCATCACTCCATTCAAATATTTCGTTCACACCTTTCACGCACACCAACTGCTTCTGTTGGTGATACTGGGAGTCTGTACATCCGGTGTCGTGGTCAGGAAGCTAAAACTGTCTGCTAGCGCCAATCAGCGTTGTCGCTGGTAGGCGTGGCTCCCGAACCCAACACCGTGTTGCCAGCTTAAATTTGTTTGAGTCACGTGGCCTAATAGAGGCTTGCGCTGGTGAACTTTCTTTGGTATAATTTTCGTGCGTGAACTCCGATGTTTAGTGTTCGTAAGTCCTATTATTATCGCTATTATAATAATATGGCTACTGGTTCGTGAAATATGCAAATACATGAAATATTTAAAATACGCATTGTTCCTCTGCTTGAAATTCCCGCTCAAGAACTGGCAACAGCCCGCTTCCCCCTCTCGAGAAATGTCAGAGCCGCAGATAGAACGGCCGAGGTATATATATTATTCATCGACAGAAAATAAAACGTATCAAATTTAATTTCCTTAATGCTACTGAAATTGATTTCCATAAGATCAATGCTTGTTTAGCACTCTGGTGTTGAAAACGCTTATTTTCTCTATTATTTCTGACAACTAGTGGATTGAGAGACACGTCCGATGTTGGTGTCTTCATTTAGCAGCTACAAATTCAACTGAATCTTCAAATGAATAACTGGCTGAATTACATAGTTCAATTTGGATTGTAAAACCCTAAGCCAACAGAGAAGGAGGACGTGCCTGAGCTTCATACAAGCACAGCACAGAAGTTTCTCAGAAAGGGCTACCTTGGAATGGAAAGCATATACACCAGAACGAAAGCTGAAATGATGTGGGTACCTCAAGACCTGCATAACAAACCTGCCATCAACGTCCAATTCTGGAATTCTATTTCTCCTTTGTACACAGTATCTAGGGTCTTGGGACTAGCACCTTACAAACCAGTTATTACATCATGTGTTACTCTAATCCGAAGTGTAACATGGAGTGTCATTGTAGCTGCCAGTTTACTGTTTCTGTTGATCGCATATTTCATATACCTCTTTTACCAAATAAGCGTTCATAATGTTTATGTTGGGTTTATTTTATCCTATACTGCGGCTAGGAGCTGTTCCCATAGTACAAGCATTTACTATACTATCTCTTTTCTAATAAGCAAATGGAAAAACATTTGTGGAGTGCTGGAATCTATGTCCAAAGTAGATGTAACTCTTCTTAACTCTGAAGCAGAGAATACATACCGTAAGACCAGAACCCTTCTTCTCTGTCAATCCAGCTCTATTATTATAGTCTGCTTTATTATTGGTGTGTACCACGCTTACCTATACACTGACAATGTATTAAGTTACTTAGATATACTTATCCTAAGTTGTGTATTTTTAATCAATACTATTGGAAGCATTCAGTTTGTTAATGCACTTATCTATCTCAAACACCGTTTCAAACTTGTAAATGACCAAATGGAAGAACTAAACATCTCTGATAGCTTACTGACAGTGAGAACTTCCAGAACTCTACCAGAAATGTTTCTTTCTTTACGAATTCGCCGATTTCGAAAGGTACATAATACGTTAATCGAAATTGCCGAAGTTTGTAAATCCATTTATGGAGTTGGAGTTTTATTCGTAATGGCAGCAGATTTCCTTCACTTCATCAATGATACTTACGCCTTCTACTTTCACCTGAAACTCTGTGAAAATTGCGAATACCAGAAGGTCAACAAACTTACTTATGCGTGTATGAGTACGACTGTTTATTTTATCAAGTTCTTTTCCCTTGCATGGAGTGGCCAAGGGGCAGCTGACGAAGCAAATCGTACTATTTATATCGTTCAGCGGCTGATGCTTAACAGGTACATAGACCGAGAAGCTTTACAGGAACTTAAAGATTTTGCACAGCAATTAGTGAATACGAAACTGAAGATTACTGTAGGAAATGCTCTGAATCTCAGTTATAAGCTTATATGTACTCTTATCGCAACTACAATAACGTATGTGGTTATTTTAGTGCAATTCAGATAAATGAAAACTTTGCAAATTCTGAATACTTCTTTTATGTTGTATACGAATATTACAAACATGGAAAATTCTTATCGTCTGTAGAGTCAAAGGCTAAGTAAAACTAGATTCAAAGACCACTCAATTGATCTGATACTTCTTTTACCGCTGAAAAGCCAAGGAAACCGCCATTGCCATAAACCTGAAAAACGTGAGGTGTAGCAGATGTAAAGAGAGTTGGTGCACAGAATGTTCAATATCGGAGAGCAGCCCAGCATTTTGCTACCATCCACGGAAACCACTGTCAGCTCTCCGAGATAAACCGAACCCATACGTTCTATTGCAAGTCTAACATACTGCTTTGGAGCGTGTGCTATATAACATGATTTTGAATGCACAATCTACCTAGTACAACCAGAATTTTCAAAGCTTATTTTGAATACTTCTGTTCAGACTATGGCTAAGTTCAGCAGGGGAAACTTGGCACCCCGATGTGTGAAATGCTTTGTGAGACGTCCCCAGAAGGTGATGGGTGAGAGATTTCTAAGGGCAGCCAAACCGGAGGAGACACGACAGCTCTCATTTCCCGGGTGGCTCAGTTGCTTAGTCGCTGCAGTCATTGGCTGCAAGCTTGTCTGTTTAAAACTTCTCAAACCTAATATTTTCAGGTATGTTTAAAGGTAGAAACACTCCTGCGTTACGGAAGTTTGGTACACCGACATATAATCTTCGAAATGGACAGCTCCAGTGACAAAAAATAGATACATACGAGGACTGACCAACAAAGACTGAGACCGAATTGTTTTTCACAGATGTTTATTGCTGCAATTCAATTTTTACATGATCTTCTTTAAAGTAGTTTCTTTCTACTTCAATTTAACTTTTATAGCGTCTCTGCCACTCCTTGAACACATGCTGCAGACCTTTCTTTGTCAGGTCCTTGAGAATCGCTTCACTTTTCTTGAGCACTGCTTCAGAGTTCTCAAATCGAATACCCCTAAACTTTTCCTTTAGTAATGGGAATAAAAAAATTCACAGGGTGCAAGATCGGGCCTTTAAGGTGGATGTGGTACACAGGTAATCTTGAATCGAGTCAGAAACTGCATAACTTGATTTGCGACGTGAGGCAGTGCATTGTTATGATGAAGTCTTCACCCAGCCCGAGAAAGCTCTGGTCGTTTCTTTGTAATGTGGTTCCTCAGTGTAGCCAATACTGGCGTGTAGTATGCTGCTGTAACAGAAGTGTGAGGGGGGAACTGCATGCTGGTAAATCATTCCATTACAGTCAAATATATGTAGTCACTATTACTTTCCCTTCAGATAGAAAAACGTTTGCCTTTTTTGGTGTTGGAGAACATGGCGTTTTCCACACTGTGCTGGCTTTTTTTCCTTCAGGATCATAATGATGCAGCCATGACTCATCATCAGTGATAATTGAAGCTTAGGGGTATTCGATTTGATAACTCTGAAGCAGTGTTCAGGAAAAGTGAGGCGATTCAAGGACCTGACAAAGAATGGCCTGCAGCACTTATTCAAGGACTAGCAGAGTCGTTATAAAAATAGAATTGAAGTAGGAGGGGACTACTATGAAAAAGATCATATAAACATTGAATTGCAGTAATAAGCATCAGTGAAAAAAA
>CM060959.1:131585292-131617792 GCA_030765055.1 Mantis religiosa
GCCCCCATATGTGAGGTGTGTCAACTGTACATATCATCACTAAGTGTGCCAGATACACAATTTGCGGACGAAGAACAAGTGGCTTTAACTAGACTAAGAATTGATCATTGCACAATCATATCCAAGGATCCAGCCCCCATATGTGAGATGTGTCAACTGTACAAATATCATCACTAAATGTGCCAGATACACAAAGTGGCGGACGAAGAACAAGTGGCTTTAACTAGACCAAGAATTGGTCATTGCAGAATAATATCCGAGGATCCAGCCCCCATATGTGAGATTTGTCAACTGTACAAATATCATCACTAAATGTGCCAGATACACAAAGTGGCGGACGAAGAACAAGTGGCTTTAACTAGACCAAGAATTGGTCATTGCAGAATCATATCCGTGGATCCAGCCCCCATATGTGAGATTTGTCAACTGTACATATCATCACTAAATGTGCCTGATACACAAAGTGACGGACGAACAACAAGTGGCTTTAACTAGACTAAGAATTGATCATTGTACAATCATATCAATGGATCCAGTCCTCATATGTGAGATTTGTCAACTGTACATATCATCTCTAAATGTGCCTCATACACAAAGTGACGGACGAAGAACAAGTGGCTTTAACTAGACTAAGAATTGATCATTGCACAGTCATAACCATGGATCCAACCCCCATATGTGAGATGTGTCAACTGTACATATCATCACTAAGTGTGCCAGATACACAAAGTGACGGACGAAGAACAAGTGGCTTTAACTAGACTAAGAATTCATCATTGCACAATCATATACATGGATCCAGCCCCCATATGTGAGATGTGTCAACTGTAAAAATATCATCACTAAATGTGCCAGATACACAAAGTGGCGGACGAAGAACAAGTGGCTTTAACTAGACCAAGAATTGGTCATTGCAGAATAATATCAAAGGATCCAGCCTCCATATGTGAGATGTGTCAACTGTACATATCATAACTAAATGTGCCTGATACACAAAGTGGCGGACGAAGAACAAGTGGCTTTAACTAGACCAAGAATTGGTCATTGCAGAATCATATCCAAGGATCCAGCCCCCATATGTGAGATTTGTCAACTGTACATATGATCACTAAATGTGCCTGATACACAAAGTGACGGACGAAGAACAAGTGGCTTTAACTAGACTAAGAATTGATCATTGCACAATCATATCCATGAATCCAGCCCACATATGTGAGATGTGTCAACTGCACAAATATCATCACTAAATGTGCATGATACACAAAGTGACGGACGAAGAACAAGTGGCTTTAACTAGACTAAGAATTGATCATTGCACAATCATATCCGAGGATCCAGCTCCCCTGTGTGAGATGTGTCAACTGTACATATCATCACTAATTGTGCCAGATATACAAAGTGGAGGACGAAGAACAAGTGGGCTTAACTAGACTAAGAATTGCTCATAGCAGAATCATATCCGAGGATCCAGCTCCCCTGTGTGAGATTTGTCAGCTGTACATATCATCACTAAGTGTGCCAGATACACAAATTGGCGAACGAAGAACAAGTGGCTTTAACTAGACTAGGAATTGGTCATTGCAGAATCATATCCAAGTTGCCGGCCCCCATTTGTGTGATGTGCCAGCTGTACATATCATCTCTAAATGTGCCAGATACACAAAGTGGCGGACGAGGAACAAGTGGCTTTAACTATACTAGGAATTCGTCATTGCAGAATCATATCCAAGGTGCCGGCCCCCATTTGTGTGATGTGCCACTGTACATATCATCTCTAAATGTGCCAGATACAAAAAGTGGCGGACAAGGAACAAGTGGCTTTAACTAGACTAGGAATTGGTCATTGCAAAATCATATCCAAGGTGCCGGCCCCCATTTGTGTGATGTGCCAACTGTACATATCACCTCTAAATGTGCCAGATACAAAAAGTGGCGGACAAGGAACAAGTGGCTTTAACTATACTAGGAATTGGTCATTGCAGAATCATATCCAAGTTGCCGGCCCCCATTTGTGTGATGTGCCAACTGTACATATCATCTCTAAATGTGCCAGATACACAAAGTGGCGGACGAGGAACAAGTGGCTTTAATATACTAGGAATTGGTCATTGCAGAATCATATCCAAGTTGCCGGCCCCATTTGTGTGATGTGCCAACTGTACATATCATCTCTAAATGTGCCAGATACACAAAGTGGCGGACAAGGAACAAGTGGCTTTAACTATACTAGGAATTGGTCATTGCAGAATCATATCCAAGGTGCCGGCCCCCATTTGTGTGATGTGCCAACTGTACATATCATCTCTAAATGTGCCAGATACACAAAGTGGCGGACGAGGAACACGTGGCTTTAACTATACTAGGAATTGCTCATAGCAGAATCATATCCAAGGTGCCGGCCCCCATTTGTGTGATGTGCCAACTGTACATATCACCTCTAAATGTGCCAGATACACAAAGTGGCGGACGAGGAACAAGTGGCTTTAACTATACTAGGAATTCGTCATTGCCGAATCATATCCAAGGTGCCGGCCCCCATTTGTGTGATGTGCCACTGTACATATCATCTCTAAATGTGCCAGATACACAAAGTGGCGGACGAGGAACACGTGGCTTTAACTATACTAGGAATTGGTCATTGCAGAATCATATCCAAGGTGGCAGCCCCCATTTGTGTGAAGTGCCACTGTACATATCATCTCTAAATGTGCCAGATACACAAAGTGGCGGACGAGGAACACGTGGCTTTAACTATACTAGGAATTGGTCATTGCAGAATCATATCCAAGGTGCCGGCCCCCATTTGTGTGATGTGCCAACTGTACATATCATCTCTAAATGTGCCAGATACACAAAGTGGCGGACGAGGAACACGTGGCTTTAACTATACTAGGAATTCGTCATTGCCGAATCATATCCAAGGTGCCGGCCCCCATTTGTGTGATGTGCCACTGTACATATCATCTCTAAATGTGCCAGATACACAAAGTGGCGGACGAGGAACACGTGGCTTTAACTATACTAGGAATTGGTCATTGCAGAATCATATCCAAGGTGCCGGCCCCCATTTGTGTGATGTGCCAACTGTACATATCATCTCTAAATGTGCCAGATACACAAAGTGGCGGATGAGGAACAAGTGGCTTTAACTATACTAGGAATTGCTCATAGCAGAATCATATCCGAGGATCCAGCTCCCCTGTGTGAGATTTGTCAACTGTACATATCATCACTAAATGTGCCAAATACACAAAGTGGCGGACGAAGAACAAGCTTCAATCTGATGATTCTACTATACGTAATGGTCCTAAAATAATCAGCAACATTCTACAATTTAAAAAAGGCGCTTCATTATTTCAGTTGTTGCATTTTTAGTGCATCACTATTGTTCTCAATACTGTGCTGTTGTTTGTTGTTGTGTGTTCATTGAACACCTACCAAACAATGTTATAAATTATACCAATGATATATTTAGTATTACATATTAAGCCAGAGTTATATTCATATATCCATATGAACATTGTATCAGGATGTGTTATTGTGTTAACATAGATACTATGTAATTACTTTGTGTACAGTCGCAATATCACCATATAGTTCGCGACAGTAAACAAAGTTGAAATGAAAATAAAGAGCGGTAAAAACAATGGTAAAGGTATTAATAGCAGAAATCAAGAATAACTTTCAAAGAGTGGCATATAAGTTATATCGCAAAAAGCCATAAATTAGAATTATCTATAATAGAAACAAAAATTATGGCATTTAGAGGTATTCACCCAGTATTCTGGAAAATAAAACTGTTAGGTGGTGTAAAAATTTAATTTCCTCGGGTATGAAATTGTCTGTTTCATATGTATATGTATATATATAGGAAACAGACGTCGATAAAAATAAATAAGTTTAACAACATAGCGGGTACAATAAAAAGAACCCTAAACAATTAAGCAAGAAAGGTTTTAATAGTAAACTTTTATTAAGGAATGGCTCTCCCAGTTGTAATGCATGGTTCAGAAACATGGACAATGACGGCTCAACACAAAATAAATACACAAACAGAAGAAATGAAGTTCCTTATAAGCATAGCTGTATAAAAAGAACTAGACAAGAAACAAAATGATGAAATAGGACAACAATTAAAAGTGGAATAATTAAATTAAGCAATAATAGAACATAGGTGCAACTGAAAGCAGCATCTAAACAGAATGGAAGAAAATAGTGTATAATTACCAGGGCTAGTAAATTCGTACCGATTTCCTTGAGCAGTGTAAGAGCGGTCAGGCATGACTATACCACGCAGCGCTACTAGTAAGGTTAAGGTTCATCTAGAATGCAACTCATTACTGCAAAACAGGTGTAACTGCATGACACAGAGCTAGGAAGTTCGTACCCATTTCCTTGAGCAGTGTAAGAGCGGTCAGGCATGGCTATACCACGTAGCGCTACTAGCAAGGACAAGGTTCATCGTAGAATGCAACTCATTACTACAAAACAGGTGTAGCTGTATGACACAGAGCTAGGAAGCTCGTACCGAATTCCTTGAGCAGTATAAGAGCGGCCTGACATGACTATACCACGCAGCGCTACTAGCAAGGACAAGGTTCGTCTTAGAATGCAACTCATTACCACAAAACAGGTGTAACTGCATGACACAGAGCACGTTGGTAAGGAGGAAGACATTCGAATAACATCTTTGTTGTACTTCAAAGATGAGCAACTAAATTTGCTGTATAACCATTGTATGTTTTCTAGAAGTGTACTTATTCATGTCCTTATTTACTTCATTATTTACATTTATATTTCAGTGGGATACTTCAGCAAACATGGAAAAAAGAAAGGCCAGATGGAAAAATTAAATTAGCTGAAATCATTAACTAATTTTAACAGATTATCAATAAACTAGTATGAGTTTTTCATTCGAAAGTCTTCAGAGGCACATTATTGCATTTAGTAATACATCCGCAGATGAGTAAATATGTAGTTAAATTCCTGCTTTGGCATTTCGCCAAGTAAGTGTCTTCAGATATTTAAGATATTAATTTTATTACTTGGATATTTTTTACATTCGATCAGGAAATGTTACAATCCGCGTTATAATTGCTTGGGTGTTGTCACAATGTGCCTATTTGCCCGCCTAGGTAGCGTAGATGGTAGCATGTCTGTGTCACGCTCAAGAGGTCCCGAGTTCGAATCTCGGTCAGGGTGAGTTACCTAGATAAGATTTTTTCGGGGTTTTCCCTTATGCTTCAAGACGAATGTCGGGTAACTCTAAGCTCCATGGACCCTGGATTCATTTGAGCGTCATTTCACCCAATTCATTCACCGTCCGATATAACTTAACGTTGGGGCGGACGTAAATTAAAAAAAATGCCTATTTAAATAATGAGATCAGGCAGAGACAAACCTGTATATACTATATAAGAATTTGTAAGTTGTACATAATGATCTAAATGAATGTTCATTTACGAATGTCTCATAAGTCTTTTTTTTTTTTTCTCTGGACAACCTGTTTCAACGTTTCTCCGCTGTGCGCTCTTATCTATGACTTGTTTGGATGCCGGGAGAAGTTCAGTCGCAACCTGCATAGAGAACGGCGAGCGGTACGAACTTCCTAGCCCTGATAATTACGAACTGCAAGGACGAAAAAACCTAGGATGACCGAGGAATAGATGGAAGGAGCAAAACTTTGTAGTCGGAATATACTAAACGGCTTAAACCGTGTGTAAGGAGAAGAAATCATGTCATGATTGGAAAATTTAAAATAATCTTATTTTTCAAACTTTTATGTAGAAGTGCTACAAAATGAGGAGTTTATTATTGTTTTAGTTCATTATATGTTTTAAAACAGAGAGATTTTTTTTGTAAGAATGTTACGCTCCTCCTTTCATTGCATGAACCTGATACCGTTTCTGTCTCAAGATTGTAACCCTCATCCCCTTTGTCAGCTAACAGCTCTCTTTTATTTTACTTGATGGTGAAGCATAGCTTCAGACAATTTTGAACCTGCCATTCTTTGAACGTGCTGCATCCATCATTTCAGTATTCTTCAATTTTATTCTTTATTGGTATACATTAAGGTATCTTCATTTCTTACTTGCTATTATCCCCTTCTTCCTTTTTTCATCCCTCTCCCTACGTTCCTTTATTCCATTCTTTTCTCTTTATTAGTTTCTGCATTTTGTTATTTATTTTTTATCTTCCTTCTTTGTTTAAATTCTTCATCTTAGTACAAAAACCCCATTGTTTTATAAAACTTTAGTTGCGTTTATCGACACGCATGGCTGCACACATCATTTCTTATTACATATCAGTGTCTCTCATGTAATAAAATTATAGTTCATTAAATTATCTTGTTTGTTCTAACAGTAAATTAATTTAATTATAGTTGAGCTTATGAGTTAATTTTTGAAACAGCCATTCCCTTTTGTAGTATATCCGCGGTAGGTTTAGCTCATAATGGTAACATAACTGAAACAAATGGCATAATGTGTATCCTCAGGATCTTTAATTACGTCATCTGCATTATCTACTACAACTGCATTAAGAATTAATTTTATTCCTGACGAAATAATGCCCTCCCAAATTTAAATGACGACATTTACGCATTAATTCATTAAATTGTTTTGGTTATATTGGAAGAATGACACTTTAATGCATGATTGTGGGGTTTCTTCCAAGACATGTCTATTTTACTAAACTTGATGTGCTGGTTCCAAAACTGCAATCAGTATTTTTCTAACACGCACCATTGTTTTACAATTAGCAATTATACCTAACATGCTTTTAATGTATTTCTGCACATAAATAGTGTGTGGAACTATGAAATAGTAATAATATCTTTGCTGAAATCAATATGAGGAGCATTGTTTCAAAACTTGATAAGTCTGCAAATGGCAATTTTACAGGAAAGCCGAAAATGTAATAATTACTAAACTAAACAACGATTTTGAAATTTAGCTATGCACTCGTGCTTTAAAAAATAAATAACATGATGCTGAGTGTCAAAAATCAAAGGTTTAATCTGAAGCTATAATCGCGGATTAAAATATGAAAAATTCGGACTTATCGTGTTTTGCATCAAATAACTGGACAGAAAGCCTTTTAAACCGTTCTTCCATATAAACAATGCTAACTTCAGTCAATCTTTTTATTGAAAATTTTAAGGCATTTTAGCTGTTATGTTCCAATGTAATTAATAATTACACAATTAAGAGTTAATAATTAATAGTTACACAGTGTGGTGATCTGAAATTTTTGTTTAGAGACATGTAAATCTTTTTCGAAAAATACAAATTTGAAATAAACGGTGTTATCATTATGAAAATTAGACATGAACATGTATAAAGTTTGTACTAGTGGTCATGTAAGTACTGTTAATAATAAAGTCCTGTAGCACTGCTATGTTTGAGAAAATTTGAACTATGTACTGAGTCCACTTAAAACTTCTTTCTCTAGCTTGTAGCTTTGATAAGAAGTTAATTACAGCTAATTAAAGATTCCTTCTTTTGAGCATACTGTTTGGCTTTTCGGTTACCACCCCTTTTCTCCAGTATTGGTTTACCTGCTATTAGAGAAGGTGCTATGCTGTTTACTCTTGTGCCAATACCAAAAAGGGTTCGAAGGAACTTAGATTACTTCGGAATAGTTTCTTTGTTTACTCCGACTTGATACTTATTAACCACTGAGTTAATCTTATTTGATTTTCTCGGCCTGCGCCTTTTGGAAGACAATACAGACATCATTGATGCCAGCATCTTATTTTGAATTGTTGCTGTACATTAACACTTGTACACTAATTTACTTGTTCCGGTAAGGTGATACGCAGGAATGGTGCAGCATTTAAATCTACCCTCTCTATGTGTACATGCAGACTCGAACTCTAGCATGCTGGGATCTGTATTAGAATACCTTATACACATCAACGAATGATGTGATAACTGTACGATAATATCCGCAAAGTAGCTCTGAATGTGTTCCAGTTGCCGTGTTTTCGTTAAAATAATACCAATAATTATTCTTATTATAAACTTTAAATGGAGCTCACCTTTCTTCTTGGCCTCTTTTTCCTTTTTGTCGTACCCTTTTACCTCTTTCTGGAACCAGTAGAACGCTCACCCATAACCACGCTTTCTTCCATATTCACAGAACCAACCGCACGAACCGCTTAAAATGCTCACAATAATACCAACACAGCTATTGACAATGCAATCTTTTCAATCAGCGACAGTGAAACACGTGTTTCTGTACTGCAACGATACAAGGGGCGGGAATTTCCCTGCACGAGCCCGAAAATATGCCTAAGAAAGTGGACACTTCGCGGTTTGATCCAGTCTAGGCATGGACATATCGCAGTTTGCAGCAAACCCGCAATTTTGCTCTCGATTTTAACAGGTTTAGGACGTTATTTGAAGCAAACAGAGACTTGAGCACGATGCAGGGCTTGTCAATGTGTTCAAAATAGCTTCAAACTACTTTTCGATCGAGAGTGGACTTATCGCGTTTTGAAACGACGTTCCTCATATGTTTAACAATAACAACACCAATGTAATAGATAAAATATAACGGACAATACATAGCTTATTCTACCTTCAATCCTATAAAATTTTCTTCAGGCTGAAATTGATTATCAAATAGTGATGATCGCTTTAAGAGAATGGCGGTTGTAGGAGCAAAATATCCTCTATGCTTACGTAGAAAATGAAGCTAGTATCAATGAAGCAATACGCATTATACAAATATAACTATTTGTAACAAAAAAAAACTCATTTATCTTAAAAATGATGTCAATGTTTCTTATTAGTAGAATTAGTTGGAGTTGAAATCGATTTCACAGAATTTTTTTCGCCTTCTCAGTCAATAACACATTCGTTGTTAAGGAAGTTACTTTGTTGTTATGTTCTTTCCAGTATTCCAAAATCTGAAAACGAAAAAAAAAAAACCTAAAAATAGAATCGACTGCTGGTATTTCGAAATTCATTACACGATGTTTGTTTTTTAAAATACATATTTTTTCCTAGACCATTCAATTTATCGAAATATTTAATTATTATAATAATTTAGCTTTAGAATTTATTTCATGGTTAAATGACCTCCTAGGGCCGATTTATCAGTCTGTTTATACTTAATATTACAAAAATGTTCTTTTGTTCCGGTTTCCAAATTACGTTTCGTCTTACCAATATAAACCTGATCACAATATAAACAATTAAATTGATAAATATAGGGTATCTAATCCTGGTTTATATTTTTATTTTCACAACAATCATACATATAATAAACATCATATACTAAACCTCAAAATATTATAAATATATCTCCTTCCAATATATAGTAGTTAATATTCATCCAATATGATTAATAGATGAAAATGATAAAATTTTACAAAAATAAATTTTATTAACATCTCCAATTAGGAAATTCATATTTTTTAGAGTAATGTAGCATATTTTTAATACTATATTTATTTTGGGGAACCAAAGTTATACCAAACTCATTAAAAAAATTTGAAATTGTTTTTAATCCAAGGATAGTAAGTAATTTTTTTTTAAATTATAATCGTCTTTTAATTTTTAAGGGTAGAACTATCATTAACAGCTTTTTTATATTTAATTTTTTCAACCTTCTTTTGTATAAAATCTTTATTAAAACCATTAATTAAAGAAGTATTAATATCTTTATATTCTTTATTAAATTCTTCCTATTCAGGGCTATATTTATTCATCTGTAAATCAAACTACTGAAAACAGCAAATTTAGGTGAAAAAGGGTTAAAACTTTTATTTTTATGTAATTATCGATATGCGTACACTTCCTATAAATACCAAAATCAAATATATTATTATTATTATTTATTATTATTATCTTCCAATCCAAAAAAGGAAGGAAACCATCACTTTCAGTTTCAGTTTCTGTTCTTAAGGTTTTTTATTTTCAGATTTTGGTAGTACTATAAAAACATAACAACATAGTAAATTTCTTAACAACTAGTGTGTTATTGACTGAGAACGCGAAAAAGGTTTCGTGAAATCCATTTCAACTTCAACTAGTTCAACTAATAACAAAATTGACATCATTTTTCTTAAGATAAGTGAAATATTTTGTTACAAATAGTTACATTTGTATAATATCATCTTTGCATCTATACAGCCAGTGCTAAAATTGTTAAATTCAAAAACATAGTTGAAATCCCACCGATCCGGAATATAACAAATAAGTTGTGAGGATGGTGAAAAGCGCTACACAGGTCAAACTAAAAGAAACCTAAAATTGGAGTTAAATACCGTTATAGAAAACTCAAATTGAAGGAAGAAAATAAGTCAGCAGTATCGAAAACCATGACCTTGGCCCGAAAACAAAATTATTTAAAGGCGTGATAAACAAAAACAAACTTATGTGCTGGAACATATTAAAATGAAAACATTAGGACCAAGTAATGAGCTTCGAAATCCCAAAGATCGATAATTTGATAAAGAAGTTCTTAGTTCCACCACAAGGGAGAACATTGAAAATAACAACCGACGATAGTAGGAACTCCGAGGTTGAAAATGGAAGAAACGGCTTCCGAAACTAGTTCCTCAATAATAAATAATTTAACTGAAGGGTTGTTAACAATTTGCCACAAATAATATTTTCAGTTGAAGAGGGAATATTTGTTGAGCCATGTAACAGTTGTTTTTGTTTGCACCAAAAATGAGTTTTGTTTATCTACTTGGTAGTGTTATTTAGAAATCACAAAACTGTTTAAAATATTATAATGCTTGTATTAAGTATTTTGAAGTTAAATTCTAGAAAAAATAAACAAAATATGTATATTGGTTGTTACAAGTAACGACAGTATAAAGAAATGAACGGTTGCAACGGAGAGAGAAAATAAATAATCTTGCTTGTGGAAACAGTACGCAGATGAGATTAAAGTTGTATAGTGATGAGTGGGCGTGCAGGAGAGTGATCTAAAAGAAAAGATATTGTGTAATAATGTATATTCGTATATCTACGAAAGAAAGCGTGTTTCGATGGTGAACGCGAAGTAAACAAACGTGTTTCGCATTTGCAATTATTGAAGTGAACAGACGTATAATGTGCGGGAACGTCGTGTAGGAAAAGTATAAATTACATTGTATAATCTAAAGAGATTGTAATCTTTAGTTACAATCTCTGCGTAAATACAAATCAATTGCATTGCTCAAGCTCATTGTATATCTACGTGATGTCGCGCTATTTAAATTTATTACTCTGAATTAAAAGAATTAAATTATATTTATTTAGAAAAATGGAATTACTCCTTCAGAAGATTAAAGTTAATTCCATAGCTCAGAACTCGCCTGAGCTAGTTAGTTTATTTCCAATTTCTTATTACAATATCTAGCATATACAACTTCATACATATATAACAATTAATATACCATTAATACAATATCTGACATATTGCTTATTTTGGAGTTGCATATTCCCATGCTCCATTATAATTAACCCAGGTTGTGTATATAATGGAGCATTTTAAAACTTGTGATTTATGTTTTTGTTTCCCTTTATACTTTATCTAATTTTCCTAGTTGTTCTCATTAGTCTTCTCTGTTCTCCAAAGCCATTTTTGTCTTACCTTGCCAACAAATTTTCCCAGTTTTATGATGTTTTCTTCTGATCTTAGATCCAAGATTCTTTTTGCCTCTTACTTCACTTGACATGTTTTCCCACTTTCGCAAAAGAAATTAATCTCTCCAATATTTTGTTTTTTGCCAATCAAAAATATAATGCCATGTACTATCTTCTTTTTATAAATTGGACATCTTCCCTTAATCTATCTATTCCTTATACCCTTAACTATTTTACTCCTGTTCTAAACCATGCCAACCTTTCTCTTCCTAATTTATCACATATGTAAATATATTTTTCTCTGCCCTAATCATTTTTCAGTGTTTTATATATTTTTAGATATTTTTGTTATTAAGATTAGCCCATAATTTTTGTTTTTCAATATCTTCAATTCTTGTTGTTACTTCTTTCCAGAATCCCTTTTCTAGTCATCCACTATCTAACAATAATGAACGCATAAAATCTTTTGAATTTTGTGTATCCAAGTCTCTCTCCCCTCGTCTAAATTCCATATTCTGAACAAATATTTCAGTGTTCTTTCCATCACCTTGCTTCTGCAACCTAATCTTCCTAATTCCATTAAAGCTGCTTCATTTGGTGAGGATCTAGGTAAGTCTTAAAACAATTCTACAAAATAGTCTGTTTATAACATTTATCGCCGTCCATCCTTCATCTGTCCCCTATATTTCTATTCCATATAGCATTCTGCTTTGTTCCATTGAACCAAACATCATTCCAACCGTTTTACTTGCATATTTGGTATTTTGTTAATACATGATCTAATAACACTCATAGCCATTTTTCCATTGCCATTGCTTTCCTTTTTGGTCACTCCATTCACCATTACTAGATAATCTTATTGGTAGTTAATCAATATTCTTAATCACCTCAAGTTCTGAAACTTCCTACCACAATTTTTCTTCTCTTTTCAATTGTAAACCTTTTTTACCACCTTGATCTTAGATTTAGTTTTATTTATTTTCAAACCTCATTCTTTACAAAACTTGCCTACTGCTTCCAAGGATTGTATTAAGCCTATACTTGTTATGGAACCTGTAACTAAGTCACCGGCAAAGAGCAGACCTGGTATCTCTTTTATTTAAAATTGGCAAATGCACAACATTTTGACTTATTACTTCTAGAATATCATCAATAAATAAATTAAATAGCACTGGAATTAATTTGCAACCTTGTCTAAGTCCTACATTATTTGGTATTTTTTCTGTTATCATTCCCCAATCATATTTGATACTAAATTCACTTTATTTGTAGATATTTTGGATTGCTCTTATAAAGTTCTCCCTTAGTCCTTTTTTCCTCAATTTAATCCGAAGTGCTTCCCTACAAATTGTATCGAAGCCTTTTTCTAAGTGTAGGAACAATAAATATAATCTCCCTCTTTTGATGCTGAGATACTTATCTAATAATGTTCTAATTATAAAAATGTCTGCCATTGTTTTACCTTTTCTAAACCCTAGTTGAAATTGTGAGAATTTTCCTTCTATCTCTGCCCAAACGACTGAGTTAACGGAGTTCTCATATACTGACTGGAGCGGCGCCGGAGATCTAGAGGCATCGCTACATCTGAGTGCCAGAGCTGAGTAGAAGACTTGGATCGAGAAAACGTAGCAAACCGTGGCTTCATTATCTTCTTCTTGTAGGGCTGAATTGAACCCGCAACCTCAGTCACAACGTGAGGCGAGTGCAGTTGAGGATAATCTCGACCTACATCATCACCATTAGAAGTCCCGCGACTCGTGGCGCCCAACGTGTGACATCATAGCATCTTCAACATGGCATCATCCCTCCATCGCGCACCTTGGTAGCATGGTGGTAGCATGTCTGCCTCACGTTCAAAGGGTCCCGAGTTCGAATCTCGGTCAGGGTGAGTTACCTGGATAAGGTTTTTTCCGGGGTTTTCTCTTAACCTGTAAGAGAATATCAGGTAACTCTAAGCTCCATGGACCCCGGATTCATTCATTTAAGCATCATTTCATCCATTCCATTCATCGTCCCATGTGACTTAACGTTGGAGGACGTAAATTACAAAAAAAAAAAAAAAAAAAATCCCTCCATTATCCCATCCTGTTTCAACATGATTTTCACAACGCAGGGTTTATAGTTCGTCGTCTTCAATCATCACATATGTAGCAGATTAAAAATCCCGCAATAGCCAGAAACCAAGAAGTTGATTTCTGATACTTTATTTGATACTTCTGATACCTTATTTATTCATGGAGCAGGCCAGTGCTTCGGCGGAAATGAAACACAATCGAGGCAAACTTTTAAAAAGTGGCGAGAGGCAAATGATTGTGTATTGTTTCATGGTGCTTAAAGAAAGAAACCCGGAATCATCTAGTAAAACACTGAGAAAGAAACTGGTGATCTCCTTGGTATTTCCGCAAGTAGTGTACATAGTGTTTGGAAGAGCAAGCTTCCGGAACTCTAAGAACACCGGAAATGCAATCAGCGTAAATGCAATCAGCACGTAGAGAAGTATGACGATTTTATGAAAAGTGCTATACGCAGTAACGTTCATCATTAATCTTTCAGAACTGAAGCAACTTAGATTTAATAGGTTAATGTGTAACCCAAATCTATTTATTGCCTAGAAGTTAGCGCTGCTATATATACTGCTAGTGTTGCAAAACTTATGTGCGGGCATGTAGCGTCTTGGTGAATTGAGTCAGCTCCGCCTTGTTGTTTACAGCAGGATTAAACTAGCCTGAGATAGAGTATAAGGAGTAGTATAATTTATACAAGTAAGATTAATTTAATTGTCTTACGTTGCCTCTACTTTGACGTTTTTTCCTGTAACATTAAGCTTTAAGTTACACTTCGCAAATAATCTTTCGATGCCTTTAATAGCCGTTAAACAATGTTGTCGCGACCCCATTATTTACGATAGCCCGGCGCGGAGCGATAAGGGACGGATGGTGCCGGGCGGAGATAAACAGCTTGTCTAAGGAGATACAGATAGCGCGGAGATAAAACGCATGCCAAAACAGATAAAGTGAGGTAAATGGAACATTCTAGCAACATCTTGATTGATAGAGAACAGTCGAGATCTTGTTTGTTACAGAATATTCCAGAAATGTCTAGTGATATGAGTAAGTGGTATATATAAGAGGGGATACGTCAGCGTGACAGTTGAAAAGACAGTCGTAGACAGTAGTAAACAGAGTCATAATGAGACAGTGTAATCAGAACTGAATTGTGTGAACGCTTTTGTTTGTGGACGGTGACCTTGGAAGATTGTGATTGTGTATGTGACGTAATCCTGCTACTGTAAATGTACTTCTACAGAAATAAAGAACATTTTGAATTTCTGCAACTTGGACTTTTAATTCTATGAACCCACAAAGTCACAATACCGTTAAAGAAGTAATTACAACTCGATCCTATGATGCAGGTATCTTTAACGATCTCAAATACCACACTTTGTATTGAAGATCTCTCAACATTGAATGTGATTACTTCCAAGTTGTCGCAGTTGGTTTCCGTCATCGCTATGAATGGAAGACATGTCTTTGGGAAAAAATAATATTCGCTATTACGCCCGAATGAATGTGAGGTTAAGTTGTGGACTGGGATTTAAACAGCACTGTTGCACAACAATAAGGTGTAATTCAAATGACAGTCAGTCAAGTCAGTCTGCGGAGATGATGAACTGAATTGGCAAATTCATGTTCTAATGAGTTTAAGATATAAGTAGTTTAGAGCCAACTGTTGCTTGTCATAGACATATCTGGGAAAAACATGCATACTCTAAACAGCTTATACTGATATTCCCACTTCAGTTCTGCAGGTTGGAACTGAAAATGCTGGCTTCCCTAGATCAAGCAGGTGACAATGAGAATCCTTTGTTTAACGAGAATGGGTCTCGAGAATTTTGTCATCAAAATGTTTTCTTTCGTTACTTATTGTCGCGAGCCGTTATTTACGATCGCGCGGCTAGTGTACACAAAGGAACTGATAGGCGGCTAATGTTCACAAAGCGCTGGCAATTAACGATAGCGCCGATAAACAAGAGGTGAAAGACTTTCCTGTCCAGATAGGGTTTCACGTTTCTGGAAGGTGATAGAATATTCGGATTACGTCATTAGATGCCTTGTTTATTCCAGAAACATCTAGTGATTGTACAGAACAGTCTGAAATTCATGAATGGGTGTATAAAAAGAAGCAATGGCTACTGATGAGTTAGTTGTGTGTAACGAAAGTGTAGTTGTAACACGAGAGTCAGCTGTGGAATGTTGAAAACTGAACGCTGTTTGTTATTGTCATCGACCTGTGTATATGTGATGTAATGTTGTTACGTGAGAATTGAAAAGTGTATTTCGACGGAGATAAAGGACATTTAGAATTTCGGCAAATTGGATTTTAATTCAAAGTCACATTATTAAATAAGCAAGACGCTAATAAAGTTAGGCTCAATTATTGACTGGCTTCCTTTTACGACATAATATGCCCTACCACATATAAGTAGCAATATTGTTCACAAAACACATTCCACTGTCTTATATCACTATCTACATTAGCTATCTGAATATACGAGTATAACCATTAAAATCTTCATGGCAAAAGACTTTTCCTTGCGATGGGTGTTTTGATAAGAATTCATAAAATATTCATTGAAGAAAGTGCGTAACAACCCATGCTCTAAAGGTGACATAGCTTGATCCACTTAACAGATACTTTCTGTTTGAAGCTGAGGTAGTGGACATGGCTACCAGTTGAAAGTGCGCTCTGAAAAAGAAATATTAAGCTCTTCCAGTATTGTGATATTCAATAACAGATTTCTGTAAGTAAAGTATCTCGTGAATCCCACAGAGCAATGTAAAAAGTATTGGATACTTATCCAAATTAACATTCTTCGAATATAATCCACCTTTGTCCTCTGCAAACATATGGGAATTTCAAATCAAGATTACTGGATGAACACTGCACAATATCTTCAGAGATATTGGAAACATTTTAATAAATTTATTCGATTGTAAGTTGCCATTTCATTTCCTCAACAGCAGCCGCATTATCTAGAGAAGACCTATGTAACAACACTACTGGTGAACCTCAGAGATAGTGACGACTCTATTGATACTAATTCTTCAAGTGTTACCTCACCAGTGCTTTCTTCAAATATACGGGTGTGATGTAAACGTATTCAAATCAAAATTCTGAATGTATGACCTGTAATTGTTTTGTTCAACCATACCGACATTTCCAATGTACACTCTTGGCACGACACTATAGCACATTCTAAGAAATAATGGAAATCATGTACAGCAATTTATACCCTAAAATAGCTTGGGACATTGAGTCTCAGTGCGCTCAAAATGGTATGAACCCAAGCTTCTGGAGGAGTATTTACCCACTCTATGTATTGTCCAAATGTGTTGGGCTAGCGCCTTACAAACCTGTTATAACCACACGCGTCACTTTAGTGCGTAGTATCACTTGGTCAGTAGTTATGGCACTTTCTTTAGTAATTCTCTTCTTTACGAACTCAGTATATTTTATGTACACACTTCTTACAGAGCAGCTCAACTATGGAATGTACCTCTCGTACTTCGTTGCTACCGTTATATCTTATTGCACAGTCCTCAGATATATTCTCTCCTTTGCAAGAGGCAAGTGGAACAGTATTGTTGTACTTTTAGAAAAGATGTCCATTGTAGATGATTTTTTACTGAATGATCCAACACAAAAGGTGCTTCAGAAAACATCTCTTTTTCGCAGTCGCTCTTTGTGCTTAGTTCTGTTATTATTTGCTGCACTTAATATATACGAAATATATGTGTGGGGCCCTGATATTGGTTACTTGGTTATTGTAAGCCTGCTCATCTCAAACACTTCGTGTATTTTAAATTTCATTGCACTAATTCAGATCATCAGCCACCTCGCTTTTCTCGGGAATCGCCTTAGACTGATAAACAACGAACTGAACAAATTAGATAAGCCTAGCAAACTTACTCATTACAACTTCCAACCAGCCCTTTCTCAGACTATTCGCTATTTTCGCAAAGTAAATCACTTGTTAACTGAAATTGCAGATTTAAACAACTCCATATACGGTACAACCCTTCTTCTTGAACTGACAGGTGATTTTATCTTCTTCGTCAGCACATTATTTGCATCGGCGTATTACATTAAGTATCCTGAAACTTCCGTGAATTCAAATGACATAATACATAAAGTGGTTTCAGCTCTTTTGTACTCAGTAATACATTTTGCACCCTTCTTTCTTCTAGCACGGAATGGACAAATAGTATCCGATGAAGCAAATGATACATTAACCGTTGTCCAACGTCTGATGATCAGCGGATCCATGCAGCGAGAAACTTTAGAGGAACTCCAAGCCTTTTCTCAACAATTACTGTATAGAAAAATAGAGATAAAGGCGGGTAAAGTACTGTCTCTTGACAATACATTATTGTGCTCTGTCTTGGGAACTACAACAACTTACGTCGTAATTCTATTGCAGTTTAATTAAGCTAATAAACGTGTGAAAATCCTGCTATACATCATGCAGGTTGATACAAGTAAAGTAAACTGAAGCTTGCTTTTCAGTTAGAGCGTACTGTGAATATCTATTAAATGCAATACCATATTTCATAAAACTTTGATATTGACTCTCTTCAGCACCGACAGAAGTATTCGAATAATATAATATATAATATTGCTAGTACTATAACTACTGTAATATTTATTTGACAATGTTGAATTGTTAAACATGTAAACATTAACCTTTTTTGTCTCGAAAATAATATTTAAAATATCACTTTCCATGTGCTTATGACACAATATGTACTGTAATTATTCTAAGGTCCTTCTTATTGGATGACATAAGTAATGGAACACACCCAATCGAACAGAGATAAAGGCGGTTGGATGTATCCTGCACGCCCCTACCACATAGCAGTTATGTTTATGCTATGACAGTGTGATCAAGGTTATTCAGCCGATTGTGAACTCACAGGTAATATGGGACGTAAACTTAAGGAGACAACGGTGGCAGAGAGCAATATCGTGATAAATATGTACAAACAAAACAAATATCTTTCTGAAGTTGCCAAAACAATTAACAAAAGCAAAACTACAATGTTTTGCATAACTCAACGCTTCAAACAGACAAATACTGTTGTAAATAAATATAGAAATGGCGCTCCATCTAAACTCACCACTAGAGACAGGAGGCAAATAAAAAATGGTGAAGCAGAATCCCAATGTTACTGCATCTGAGATTAGAGGCTGCCTTGAGCAATATTCTGGCACTGTGGTTCACACCAGAACAGTTGAACGGATTTAAAATAGTACTGGGACAATGCCCGCATTCCTAGTAAGAAACCATATGTTAATAAGGTAAATAAGAAGCGTATAGAATTTGCTGAACAGTATGTGGTGAAACCAACATAATTCTGGGATAAGGTTCTCTGATAGGACGAGAGCAAATTCAGCTTATACTAGAGTGATGGATGTCTTAATGTGTGGAGACTGGCAAATACAGAATGGGAACCTAAGAACATAGTAGGTACATGGTGGCATTAGTGTGTTGGTATGGGACTGTATAGCTTCATCTGGCTTTGGGGAACTGGTGTTCAAAGTTGGAACCATGGACTAATTTGAATACAAGAAGATTCTTGACAACAATCTTTAAGAGTGCGGAGAATGTGCGATTAGGACATGATTATTACTTCCAGCAGGACAATGATCCGAAGCATACTGCTGAAATTGTAAGACTTTGGATCGTGTACAACACTCCTCACACTTTGAAGACACCGCCCCAATCTCCAGATTTAAATCCTGTAGAGAACATCTGGAAGGAAGACGACGAGCGTGTGAGCAAGCAAGGACCATCTGAAAGAAATTCTTCCAACAGAGTGGAGAAATATGGACTCTACAGTCACTAAACAACACATACAGACAATGCCCAAACGATTATCAGCAGTAATTCAAAGAAAGAGAATGATAACTATCGTAAATACTATCTGTTTTCCGTTGAATACTTTTGTCGACATGTAAAGTAATTGCTTTATTTCTCCTTGTACTGTAAGTTACAGTTGCTATGTATCAGTTTATATGTTTAATGGAAGGCTCAAGTTTATTTTGTACCAGTTGTATTTACGTACCCTTATTCTGCGTTGCTTTAGAATAATATAAGTAATTAAATATGTTTACGTTCAAACACGTATATTGGCCTCTATAGTTAGATGTGTTAGTCCTGGTATCAGTAGAAAATTTCACGGAAGCAGGATTTCTGATAATAATGTCTATAAACCTTGAGAATGGAGATGTTCTATTGGATCAATTTCAATTTATTATCCATCGATCAGCAAGTAGCTTTACAGATGTTTGTTACAGATAAACATAGAAACAGGACATATAACATGTAAGGTAGCGGCGAACGGCTCCTCTAACTAAATAAGACAGGACAACTGTAACACAAATTGAGTAAATATTGTCGCAAGCCATTTTTGCTACAGGCGCAGCCGGCGCGCGCAAAGGGACACACAGTGCAGCGCAGAGATAAAACAGAGAAAGAAAGAGACAGATAGCTGACTGGAGGGTTTCCTTTCTTGTTTGTTACAGAATATTACACTAATTTCTAGGACAGTGAGTGGAGGTATAAAAGGAAGTTGTGGTCAGTTGTCAGGGACAGTTGTAATTGGACTCGATAATTGTGTGCGAGCAGCGGTCATTTGAAAGTAAACTCTTTTGTTTATTTACGTGTGCCTAAGCCAAGAGATATTGTGTTGGTATATGTTACGTAATTCTGCTACCAAGGGTGTACAAACTGTCTTTCTACGGATAAAAAGAGCACTTTTTAATTTCTGCAACCTGGACTTTTAAATTTACCAAGCCACAAAGTCACAATATGTAAATATGTAAATAAGTCTGATGGTGGTAATCACTCGTCTGTGTCATCCGTACTGGACAGGTCACTCAGAAGGAGATCTTATGGCAGTCTGCACTTGAGGCGAGTTGGTTGGTGAGTGCCAGTGCCGAGATTGTAGGTAACAGCTCAGGGACCACCTGGAGATGATAAAAGAGAGGTCGTGCCAGCCGTCGGAACGGGTAGAAGACCAAACTCGTCATGAAGTTGTTGGTTTCTGACGAACCATTGAGCATTTGTAGCTGTACGGAGCTTCCTGTTTTGTAGTACCTGCGGTCGGCGGACATTAGTCTTGCTGGTGCCATCCCATACGGGAGCTGCATAGATAAAAATGGGACGAACTAGAGATGTGTGAAGAAGAAGGGAGGATTCATTACCAAGTGAGGTGCGCCTGTTGAGTAAAGCGTTCTCTTTTGACAACCGGTCAAACGCAAATGTAACAGACCCACGTGGGCGTTCCAAGTAAGTGGAGTGTCCAGTAGCACACCACATTCTTCACTGGCACACTGGTTGGTAATCATGAGAGTTGTTCCCCGAGCAGATGTAGTGAAGGAGGATTCCTATTAGGACGTAAAGAGAAGATCTTAAACTCTGTCTTGTTAGTGTTGAGGGAAATGAGCCAGTTAGAGAACCAGTGAGCTAGTCGATCCAGGGCAGTTTGCAGTTCGTGAATGGAATGACGGATATTGGAGTGAGAATAAAAGAGAACAGTATCGTCAGCGTATAAGGCCGTACAAATTGGAGCTACAGCAGGGAGATTATAAATGTGTACATATATTAAAGAGGATTGGTGCAGGTACTGAACCTTGAGGTACACCTGCTAAAATGGGCTGTCGGGTGCATGTGAAGACAGAAATGCGAGGAAACTTGCAATATTTTGTTTAAGGTAATAAGGGAGATGTGCTTTAAGTAGTAGCCCAGTGTGCCACACCTTTTAGAATACCTGGGCGATATCTAGGAATGCTGCTACAGTGTAATGCCTGTTTTCAAAACCTTGTAAGATAGACGCATGAAACATTTGAAAATAAGGTTTTATCACTTCGTGGAAGACTGAAGAAGACCGTATCTGAAGAGAATATCTCTATAAAAAAGACAAGCTATGGACAGGAATCAGAAAACTGTTAGAGGAAATAATAATGGTTTTTGTTTGTAACAATGTTTTATGTGTGTTGAAAAAGACATTTTATTTTGGAATTGGACCGTAGTGAAACGGATTATTCAATACATCTAGACTAAGTGTGTCAGTTAATTAATATTTATATTAATTAATGATGCCAGGTATAGCTTTCTTATGAATTATATGTTCTAGAATTTACATAGAGAAGCTTTGTATGATAGAGTATACAGGCTTTATGAATCTGGCGCATTATATATGCGATATTTTATGCTTAAGACTTTTTGACCATACAGGCACCTATCTTCTCAACTCATACTATCTTAGGGTAGACAATAGAGGTGACCAGGATAATGAGATATTAATTTTATTGTATTTCGGAGAACACATTATTCCAGTATGATATATGCTGGTTATTTTGCAATGTGCTAGGTGTGAGAAAGAATATCAACCATGGATAGCAAACAACGAACTCATAGGAGAAGATATTTCGTAGTATTTCATTTCCTAAATTCTGCACATAGTAGTGAGTTGCCAGTTTTCCATCTATAATTCACCTAAATGGATTTAAAGTTGAAACACCAGAGTGTATAGAACTTTGACATTGTTGTAATAGACACCTTAAAGGCACCAAGGAGTTTTAATTAATTTGCCAAAATAAAATGGTATGAAAAATGTGTTTTCTTTAACATATATATATATCATTTATTCCAAGTGTTCGCAGAGGACGTCCTGTTTGTCCTAGTATCAAAATGTTTGCTAAGCTTTCCAACTCTAACTTTATAAGCACCTTAAAAGGAAAGGATCTAGGCTCGAACAAACATATATACCAAAATCGTGTGAGAGATAATTTAAAGGCCCCTTATTGCAATAGTGATACTCGTTCATCTGCAAAACTCTGCAGTTGTCCGACAGAGCCCTCTGAATGTGTTATATCTTATTACACATTGACCTCCCGATACGCCAATCGAGGCCAGCAGGGATGGCGCAGTGCACCTCCAAATTTACCTTCTGTGAAGCTATTTGTGTACTGAAGAGTCAGATGGGTTAGCGGTTGGTTGAGATGAAGTTATGAAGAACTGTTCTTCGTGAAGATGGTACTGGTGTAGAACATGACTCATTCGCATGTTTTCTGGTATCTACTGTAGTCTCCGTACAGGAGGGGATCCGACCCCTTCTGCTGCCGTAGTGTGGGCGCTGCGGACCCTTAGCACTGGTGGTACCCCTAACGTTACTAGAGCAACCTCGGGCCGAACTTCCGAGCCCCTCCCGTAGAGGAGTTGTTCGGATTGGGTTGTACACGAAGGGGCAGTGTATCCCCAACACCCGTGGGATATTGGGTACGTCTGCGGACGGGGTTGAAGGAAACCATATATTCCCGCGTACTAGCCTGCACAGCTAGTTGAAGGTGTGCTAGATCACCAGGCGGCCCTACCGAGGTTGATCGGTAGCCTTCCCTTTTGGGGTTGGCGCTCGTAAGTGATGTATCCACTTCCACCCGTCTCGTGTTTTCGGACCAGATGGAAAGGGGTGTAAGCTTCCAGGTCTTGCCCCATGGAAAGAGTCTTGGAGGCCCTGGGCGGGGAACAGCTCAGTTACTACACAGTTGTAGAGGGAGGCGGTCCTTACTTTGTGAAGGCTGCTCTAGATATCCTCACCCCTAAATGTTAAATGGTATCTATTATAGTGCAGAGATATGAGCGTAAGTTAGAAACAGATACTATTAACACTAACCTATAATTAGAATGTTAGTGATGATAATGACGAACAACTCATTGCAGGAATAGTGAGTGATACGGTGAGTGCGGGAAGAGGCGATGGAAGCAGTGACAGTGAATCCTAACCCTCTCCCGCAGGTATCATCATGGCGTCTGATGACAACATCCTGGAGAACATGTGCGTAAAATACTTCAACACATTCAACAAGCTTATGAAAAGATACCCCAAACTGGAGGCTAAGAGCAATAGTAAAATCATACTGCACTAGTTGGCGAGAAAAACGAGAAGGAAATACAGTTTTACAGTACACTGCTGTTCAAAACCTTCAATGAGCGTGTAATGCCGAAATTCGAGGCGAGAATGTGGTTCCGCCGTTCATTATTGGCATTTTACAACATTAGGGCATTGAACGTAGCAAGATATCTTGGATGTACAATCTTTACAGCTTCCCTAGGATTTATTACTAATTTGAAAAACGAGTTTTGGATAACATCACGGATGACGAAGAAGGGCTCATTCAAGGAATTCACACATTTGTTGCTGACGTCCATGAGCATACCACAACAGAAAAAATATCGAAATTAGTTCTGTATGGAATTGTAATCAGAGTCAGTTCAGCTATAAGCTTTTTTCTTACTGAACGCTATCCATTAAATAGTAGAGAAACTCTCTGGATGTTGCAATAACTGCTGTATCAATGGACAAATGATTTGCAGACAAACTCTATATGTATTTGTGTCCAAGAACCTATAACTTGCGCAAAAGTTAAAGGCATATGGAGGCGGGCCGTACTGCAGACTCCACTCAATCCTAAGTTTGCTCCTACTACCAGCGCTGCCGAATGTGCTACACACATCTCGCGCACCTGAACTGAGAACATTACCTATATTAACTAATTACGGTTTGATAAATGTTTTAATATTACAGATGCCAATCTTATAATAAGAAAGAATTTTATATTCTGGCTGGGGCCCAAATGACCTTGTTGTCGACGGGCCCTTAAACACCACTCACTCACTCACTATATTCTGGCATAACGGTACAAAATTCCTGTCTTTACGATTCTTAGAACACGAGCGATGCACCTTTTATCTTTCACATATTATGGTTAAATGTTACGGAAAAACATTGGAATATTACAGACACTATACTTATAAAAAGAAAGAACATTATTTTCTGATCAAGACCGTACAAAAATCCTGTCTGTATGATACTTAGAACACGAGCGATACACGTTTTATCTTCACATGGTTATGGCTACACCCAACATCCATCCATTTAAAACATATAGGCCTTAAAAAACACCATTCTTTCCTCATAGCATTTATCTCAGGCATAGATAAATGATGCACCTACTATTTAAACAGAAGTCATGCAGTTGCAAACAGAGTTAATTTTCAGTTAGTTTTCAAAGTAGAGGTGTCGTTTTGTTAAACTAAATGGCATTGTTAAGTTGTGTGTTGAACTCGAGCTGAAGTATTGTTAATATTATATTAAATTATTATTATACACATACCTTTTTTCCAGTGTCTGTGATACGAGTGATTGAAAGTAGCCCTCTAAGCTGGGTCAAGTGATTTTTCTATCAACAGACGTGAAGTGATTCATTCTCAGAGCCGAAAAATTATATTTAACATAAACAACTTTTTACGAAACCTCTACAATGCAGGATATAGGGCAACTGTAGACTTTTCAAAATCCCAGCAATTAACTCTGTAACCTTGTGGTGTAGGTAGTGTACACACAGTGTCACGAATTTGTAGTGAAGCAGCTTCATTCTTAGAAGAAGGTAACGTACCTGTGTTTCAATCTACGGGTAAGATCCATGAAGTCGGAAAGCGAGTTACTGGATTGGAAACCGTGCTTGCTGTTCCACTGCTATGACGTGTGTCAAGGTAAGATCTTAATGTTTTAGGAATATTTAATGTGTGGTATAATTACTGGAAAAAAGAGCCAAAACCTTTGCTGGCGGGTAAAACTGATCTTATGTACAGAACCTCTGCAGGTACAAGTACTACACTTGGCAACAGCGCTTCGCTTGAGCAGTGGCCAGCGTTCATATACCTTTAACTTTTGCGAGCCGTATGGTGGAATGTTTGGGTCTCGTGTGTCAAGGGATGTAGAAACTCGGTGCCCTCCAAATGTCTTCATCGCTGCAGGTGTCAGTGGGAAGGTGACGAAACAGATGTGACCGTTTTTGTCTGTCAGTTTTGAATCCAAATTTGTCGAGAAGGTGATCAAACTTTGTGACTTCTGTTCCGGACATACAAGTATTGCTGGAAACATCTGGTGGAAAATATGTAGACTTAAAAATTATTCCGCCTAAAACTACAACATATGCACAGCCTCTGTTGACTTATTCAGGCAATATAAGAATATGCCAAGAGAATAATAGAGTTTATTAAACCACGCTACGGTAATATGCAGCCAAAACTAATGACACATTCTATGAATCTGCATTCTGTCATTTGCAACAAGCTATCTGCGGGAGTATATAAACCAATGCTTCGTTCCACGTGGCAGAACGGTGACTACGATATTATTATGTGTTGCAAATGGTAAGAGTTCTCACCTGTAGGTAATCAGTTGCGTTAGAGCCTCGTTATCCGCACTCTTTTTATATTTCCCTCTTTCTCGCACACTTGCGGGTGTTCTTGGTGCTAGACGCAAGGGACCGCAAACTGAAATGTTTAATAGTGCAATATTTGTATGTTACGCAATTGGTTTAAATATTTAGTTTAAAATTAATTATAGTTTATGAATTACTTATTTTTCTAATCCAATGAAAATACCAGCGGTGCATCCGTATAGCTGTGAATGTTACTTACGTTAAGAGATAATTCGCCATTGTCATTGTCTTTGAGTACTGCAAATATTTGATGATAGGCTCCAAAATCTCGTTACGTGCTATTTCTCTCCAAAAGTCGTCATCTTGTAGTTTATCTGATGTCTCACGCAGTTTTCCCAGGCTTGTTGTGTTCCTTGTAAATTTCTTCCTGAATAAGTCGTTCAACGTCAGTCAGTTTAAAAATATTATTTCTGTTTGCAACATAATTTGAGCTCACTTTAACTCTATTGGATTGTTCTGGCAGTGGTAGCGAGGAAGCTAAAATTTCGTCTCATTTATCCAGCTGATACGCATTTTCATGGAAGAGTATTAATGAATTTCTGCTTACTGCTTTGGACTGTAGAGTAAATAGGCATTACAATCATTCATAAACAAAGATCTAAGGTGACCAGACACGTTCTGCCAGACCCGCAGGAAGTGTGTTGTTTCCTCTCATCGAACTTAACAAACACCTTGGCTTATTCAAAGTACACATTTCTTTTATCGCGTGATTGGCAAATGTTTACGTTTCACTTCTGAGTAATTCCAAGTATACGTTCATGCATACAAGCAACCAATAATGATATTCATTACAGTGCTTACGTCGCAATGCTTTGTTATTATATAATGGTATCTGCTTTATTTATTTGTATTAAGAAAACTATTTAAGCTAAAAATGTGGAATTTCCATGGTTATGTTAAATACATTACTCTTTCCTTCCTCGTGGATCAGTTTTTGCAAAATCTTAACCTTTTTCTTAGCGCGACTAGTATTTATTAGCGATTGATTAGTTTGGAGGCTCGTCACACACCACTTAGGGGGTATGAAATACGACAACACCGCAGGACTCCGATTGCTTGCTCATCTGGTAACGCTGAAGGACAAACACCTTCTCATTTGAAACAAACAGTAGTCAAGCAGTGCACAACTTCAAAAGTGTAACTGACGTGACAAGTAACACTGATGTTACGGAATGTGCGAATATGACATGACATCAACTTGGTGTTCTTGACTGCGCGTAAGCACTTTTTGATATTGCTGCCAGCATTTTATTGAAAGCTCCCATTTAGATTTATAGTTAAGATACCTGTATTGTGTATGGCGTCTTCAATGACATCAACAGCGATAACCAGACATCGGATCGCGTACACCTTAGTAATCAATGTACGCACACAGGTACTATACAAAGTCAGGCGCGACATCAACCAACGTCCGTGTCAACAAGTATACCGAAGCGCTGTATGTGTACAGTCCGGTACGGATACAAAGTGTAACCTACGTTACAATATGCCATCCTCCACATTGCTTTGGATGCGGGAATTACAGTGGACAACCATGTGCATTCATAAATTGTTGAATGTGAATTTTCTACGCCTGTCACTTAAACAATTTAAAAGTATTGGGAGAAAGTTCGTTCACTAACACATGACGTTAATGGTGCATATGTGTAGTACAAATCAATTTCATGTTTGTGGAGACTTAGTTTATTTCTTATATTACGAAACTTTGAAAATCCAGTATCTTTGTGTAGAATACTGGACAAGTATTTTCCTTTTTGATCGTTTGGTAGGTGGTGCTTCCTGTATATTGTTAATTTTGCAGACACTTCCTCGACTGCTTTTAGACAGCTCGAAAGTACATTCTTCAAGCTGTTTAATGGCTGTTGATAGAACCCAAAACTTTTGATTTATAAAATGGAGATTGTCCAATAATTGTTGTAAAAGTAGTGCTATTAACACAATATGTCAAACACCTTGCATTCCCTGGAAGACAGATCTACCTGCGTGGCGAGCAGTAGTTGTAATGAAACTAAAGCTACGCGTTGCGAACCGCACTATCCTTGCGTGTTGTCCTCAGGACTGATGTCAGTAGTTACATACTGCAAGACTCGTAAACTTAATTTCCGTTTAAAGGTGTGCGGCTTCCGATGTCTGGCGATAACTAGAGCGTGATTGCAAAGTTTTGCCGAAAAACGACACCCACCAGCACATTAAGAGGTACGCAATGGTCCTGTAACCTAATTTTCATACAGATGTTTGTTCGAGCCCAAGTACTTTCCATTAGTTATGCAAATAGTAATTTTCATCAAGCCAAGGTGTACTTTTATGTTGCTTTATGTTATGCTGCTAACAGCCCATTAAAGTTACTTTCAAGTTGTAATGAGTAGTTTATCAAATGTACTGTTTAGAATGCAGTAGTAACTTTTCAAAATGATAATACGAATAAAATGATTCGAAAATCTATCAACAAGGTTTTATAGCATGATTTTACCTATTTCCCTATCGAAACACCTTCTGTATCACCTATTACTTAATCCTGGTCCATTCCATCCAAATTCACATGAAATATGAGGCATTCAGGAAGTCTGGCCAAGCTGCAATAATAGCGTATGTTCAGCCCACTCAACTGACAAGATATTCTCAGCCACTAAATGTGGTCCATCTTGAGGCAAGTAGTTTTGGCAACACTGGAAAAACAACATATCTCTGTAATGTTTACAATGAAATACAATGAAATGCACTGTATTCCAAGGGCGGGAACTCAAAGTGGATCCTTTACATCGTCACGACCACAATCCAATTTCAGAGCTCCTGGCTAGTTCCGGCGCCTCTTTTGTACAGCAGCAGGATATAATTGTATTATTAATACGTTATTTTAGTAAATACATTACAATTGGCTACACGTGTTAACATCAGTGTAGGGGAGGGAACCGGTCCCCTTCAGCGCTGCGGACACCTAACACTCGTGGTACCTCTTTCGTGAACAGAGAAAACTCGGGCCGAACATTCGAGTCCCTCCCGAATGGGACTTGCTCAGATTGGGTTGGACTCGAAGGAGCACTATGTCTCCGATACTCGTGAGAAATAGAGTACCTCCGTCTAGGCCATGGCCGTCCAGAGGGGCCAGAGGGTTGCCTAAGAAGTCCCGGAGATTTCCATCGCTCCCGGTTTGATGGAGGCTGGGTCTTCGTCCTCCAATTAAGTGATATCGGACGATGAATGAAATGGGTGAAATGATGCTCAAATGGGTCTAGAGTACATGGAGCTTAGAGCCACCTGACATTCGCCATTCGGGATAAGGGAAAAACCCGGAAAAAGCCTTATCCAGGTAACTCACTGTGACCGAGATTCAAACTGGGGACCTCTTGAACGTGAAGCAGACATGCTACCATCTACGCTACCGAGGCGGGATGATGATGATTATAATAATACCAGTATGTTTATATAACTTCTCCGTAACATTCTGTATGTAATGAATGCGTCCACGGTTTGAAGTGACATTTGACATAAAACAGGATCTGGCAGACGGCTTACTTACAACAAAAATAAAGGAATTTTTTACAACTGCTCATTACATTACAGTTTATGTGTCTAGTATATTATTTTCTTGTAAACACTTCTCTTTTAAATGTAAATACAAGAATTATTTTATAATCACAAATTAATAAGGATTTTCTTGTTGCTCATATATAACGCAGAATGGTATATAAGTAAAACCTAATTGTTTTAATACACTGCACATCTCTCAGCGTTTGTCATTTGTTTCAATTGTGCACACGTATATGTGAGTGAGTGAGTGAGTGAGTGAGTGAGTGAGTGAGTGAGTGAGTGAGTGAGTGAGTGAGTGAGTGAGTGAGTGAGTGAGTGAGTGAGTGAGTGAGTGAGTGAAGGAGTGAGTGAGTGAGTGAGTGAGTGAGTGAGTGAGTGAGTGAGTGAGTGAGTGAGTGAGTAGTATACAGATTTTTACATGTGCAAACAGCTCTGTTATAATGGAACAGGTCTAATAAACAGTTGAAACAGTATTACTTCATTCATAAAATTATTCACATGTCAACATGAACGCTGAAAAAGTATATAACGAAATACTCTAAACTTGTGAATTTAAATAAAGGATGGCTCTAGTATAAAGAACCTGCTTTCCATGCTTGACTTTTTGGAAGATGGACTTAGCACTAGATCCAATGAAATTCTTTGTGCCTATATGCTGATTAGGCACATCAGCCCAATGTGGGAGGTTAAGGGTAGCCGCACCTGTGTAGAGATGGCAGCAGAGGACAGTGTACATAAATAGCTATGGATTTATGCTCCCTAATGATGTAATTAATAAGAATACACCTTCACGTCATTAGTTAAATGTTTTAATCCTGTAAATATTAAATTACATAATTTGAATAACTTTTGCTCACTAATAGCAAATTTTACAAATGATCTTTTTCTGATTCAAGCAATTCAAACTGCAATATACGAGATCTGATCAAGAAAGACTGATTTTTTTCCTGTATTTGCCATGATAGTTTCCTATCTGTAACATAAATGTTTGAAAAAAGCAGATTTTTATATATGTCTGTAGGCGGCAGCACTCTCGTGTTCATAGGCTGGCAGTAAAGCTCTGTTTTGTAGATGCTACTTGCAATTTTGTATACCAAACAATGTAGGTGACGCGTCTCTTTGCTGATGGTGGGAATACGTTTTTGAAAGAATTTATCACCGATGATGAGTCATGGCTGTATCATTGTGCTCCTGAAGGAAAACAGGCTAGCAAAGTGCGGAAATCGTCAGGTTTTCCAACACCAAAAAAGACAAAAGTTGTTCCATCTCCAGGGAAAGTGATGGTGATCACATTTTTTGACTGTAATGGAATGATTTACCAGCATGCAGTTCCCTCTCACACTACTCTTACAGCGGCATACTACACGTCAGTATTGGCTACACTGAGGAAGCACATTCCAAAGAAACGACCAGTGCTTTCTCGGAATGGGTGGCAACTTCATCATGAAAATGCACGGCCTCACGTCGTAAATCAAGTCATGTAGTTTCTGGCTCGATTCAACATTACTTGTGTATCACATCCACCTTATAGCTGCGATCTTGCACCCTGTGACCTTTTTCTCCTGTCACTAAAGGCAAAGATTAGGGATATTCGATTTGAGAACTCTGAATCAGTTCTCATGAAAAGTGAGGCGATTCTCAAGGACCTGACAAAGAATGGTCAGCAGCACATGTTCAAGGGCTGGCAGAGACACTATAAAAAGTGTATTTAAGTAGGGGGGGACAACTTTGAAAAAGATCATGTAAACATTGAATTACAGTAATAAACATCTGTGAAAAAAATCAGTCTCAGTCTTTGTGGATCAGCCCTCGTTTACCTAAAGTTACATTCAAACTTATATTTATTTAAATACAAAATAGGCTTTGTTTGTATCCAGAAACCTACTGATAACTACGTATTTCATTACAATATTACATCGCAGACGTAACCTACTTCCTTTAAACATATTCATCTGCAATATATTTACTGTAGAAGTCTACCAACCATACAAATATAATTAAAGCACATAGATTTACAAAGTATTCTCCATTGATCTAAACAGCTCAACTGGGAAGCTGTCTCCAAAACCACTATTGCGTTTCAAGCATCAATATAAAGTATTTAACTCCAAGTTTAAGTTCGGTAAATACAGGCACGATAAAAATCTGAAGAAATAAAAGTAAATCAAGGAGTAAGACAGGGATCTAGACTTTCTCCCACAATATTTAATATATGCTTCGCCAATTTGACGAAAACTTGGAAAAAACAAGTGGATGAAGGAATACAATTAAACAGAAATAAAAACTTAAAGGTGATACCCTACGCTGATGATATAGCAATAATACAAGCAAATGAAGAAAGCCTTCAACGTTCCATGTATAAAATGTATTTACTGGGAACAGAATACAATCTAAATATATCCACAAACAAAACAAAAATAATGGCACATCGAGGAAAATATCCTGTAATATCAAAAATAAGCACTGAAAGTAAATGCCTGGAAAAGCTCTCGACATTCAGCTGTTTGGGCTGTGAGGTAAACTTTAACTTAGACAAAGACATAGAAAGCAAAATAAACAAATTTTAGCATATGTGGAACTATAGCAAGAACATTGAAAAAAAGCAAGGAAAGGAACAAAGTTAAAATTTATAGAACGATGGCAGTTCCAGTGCAGTTCCTCCAACGTTTAGTCATATCGGACGATGAATGGAATGGGTGAAATGATGCGAAAATGAGGCCAAGGTCCATAGAGCTCAGAGTTAGCCGACATTTGTCTTTCAGGATAAGGGAAAACCCTGGAAAAACCTTATTCAGGTAACTCACGCTGACCGAGATTCGAACTCGGGACTTCTTGAACGTGAGGCAGACGGTCTACTCCCACGCTACCGAGTCGGGCTCCTCATGTATGTAAGTGAGTCCTGGATATAAAAAGAAAAAGATGAAGGTAAGATACAGGCAGCAGAAATGATATTTTTAAAGAGTTGCAAAATGTAATAGACAAGATTTAATAATTGAAACTATTCAAGAGGAACTAGGCATATATAAATTACA